>JXOV01031577.1:82-60816 GCA_001014945.1 Clogmia albipunctata
GGGTTACTGTTGATTTTTTTGGTTTTTAAGTAATAGAAACTATTGATATTCTATACCTTTTGAATTAAATGGCTTTAAAACAGTATTTATTTTATTTAAAAATATGCTTTTATTGATAAATATGGTGAAAAATTGTGTTTCATGCATTTTTGAATAAAATTGTATATAATTTTTAGAAATAACACCAAAAGCACTCAATAATCAAAATTAACATCATTTGGAATAGATTTATTAAAATAATTGTAAAATTTATTGCGCTGATTGCACTGCAAAATAATAGAAATAGCAATTTTTGATAGAGTTTCACATATGGTATTATGTATTTATTCATCGAAGTGGATTAGAAGAATATTTAAATACGGGAATTCTTTAAAATTAAGTGCAATCTCTAAATACATTGGATTCGAAAACTGTTACAAAAAACGATTTCTGTTGGAGATTTTTCATTTTCAATAATGTTTAGAGAAAATTAATTTAAAAACTGTAATTTCTAATTTAAAACAGCAAAATCTATGCAAAACATAAGTAACATATAGAATTATACCAATATATCTCACCGATATTAGATACAATATAATGCCCAAAATTTATATTTAGCAAAGAAAATTTATTATGGTATGGAAAGAAAATATTGATATTAATATGGAAACATATGTGACCTTTATCCAATCCGAAAGTTTAATTGTAATTGTATTATTTTAAAACCAAACATTTTTCAATCATTTTCGAAACGTTATTGAATGGAATAAAAATACGTGCTAAAAATAATAATTATGTAGCCATATACTATAAAAATTCCACATTTCATTTTATGACTTATTTAATAATAAATTTCCAATCAATTATTCGCTAAAGACTCACTAAATCAAATCCAGATTCCTGACATACTTTTTACAAAAAGCTACTAAACGTATGATTGCCCATCTAAACGGAAGAAATAAATCCTTTCATGTCGTTTTATTGCCGTCGAATATGAATAACTAATGTCGGCGGAGAGTGGAGAGTCGGCTTTTTATAGTGGTTAATGTTTCAATCACACGGAAAAGGCGAGAAGGACTGCCAAAAACGTTGAGAATGGTCCTTTCTCAAGCACATTTCAACGACATCATTTTTCACTTTTTGCACCTGTCCCACAATAAAGAGTGAAGCACTCTCCATCACTTAATTTGCACGAAAACGGCCATAAAAATATGATCCGTATCCTGACTTGGGCTGTTCGTGGCAGCCCACAGTTATTGCCATAATCTGCTGATAATTCCACGTTATATAATGTCGAGTCATTTCACTTGCAAACAAAGCCATTCTGGGGGTTCGAACATCGATTAGGCACGAGCGGTTTTGAGTCTGTCGCACAAATTAATGAATTAAGAGATAAGTGTTCCGGCCTGATAAAGTCCTAAAACTGTATATACAGGCGGCGATTTATTGCGCAAGTGACACAGTAATTGGTCACCCTCACATCACAATCTGTTGGGCTACAAGTTTTCCGGACACAAAATTCCCATGAGCGTTTTACTAGAAAAGCAAACAACAATAGATTCGCAAACGGTGTTGCAATGGAACAAAACACAATTCAGTCGTTGAAATCAAGGGTTAGAGAGGTGTGGATTAATTAACAGGGATTTTTATGGCTTCATCGGTGTCACTTGAACCAATTCTAGCTCTTTAGACCCACAAGAATTGTAATTCCGATTAGATAAAAACCAGAAAAACAAAGGTTTGATTGAAAATAACACACCAAACCGATAAAACGGGTCCTCTGAATTGAACAACGCACGACTGAGAGCAAAATGCTGTGAAAATCCAAGATGTCGGAGATTGGCAACGGGATTGTTGTTGTTGCTAGGAGTGTAGGTGGGGGTTGGTTTTTCTGATTTCCATTTTCGATTTTTCTCACTATTTTTGAAGGCAATCGTCATAATTTTCGTGTATAATAAAACGCAAATAAATTTCCGCAATCGACTCCGACTTGATGATTATTATGTGGAGCATAGCAGCTTTACCGAAGGGAGGAAAAAATCGAGGGAAATTGATATTGAACACACCCTTTTGAAAGCGAGATGCGACGGGTGACGGAAGGAAGAGAAATTTTCTATTTTTCGCGTGTCAGAAAACGCTTTCTTCCATCGAAAACTGGCAGTTCGTCTTCTCACTTAATTTTACAGCCAATTATCGGGAATAGTTTTCCTTTTGTTTGTATCCAAACAGCCCCATTTCTACCATTTCCCCCCAAAGAAACGCTTTTCACAATGGAAAATTTGCCACGGTAAATGTGTTTATTAATGATGTGTTTACCTTTTTCGCCTTCACTTTAATATTATGTACACCTCTCCACTAGGGCTTTTAATAAGTAAACATCGAGAACAATTGTGGCCCAAAACTGTTATGATTATCCCTGTTCAATTATTAATTTCCCACAGTAACAATTTTCTGTGCGCAAATTTGCACTTTGCTTTTTTCTTTCATTCCGCAATCTTATAAACACCCAAATAACAACGTTAACGACACTAATAACACCACTTGGATATCTTTAACACAATCACTGGTTGTAGAGAATGGAAAATTTGCATTTAACAATATGGAAAACAAGAACATGGAGCAGGAAAATAATTTTCAAGAATTTGGTGCAAAGACGGAAAACTGTGATGGCTGCCGCGAGCCCGAATGGCGACTGAACGCAACATCCTTCATCCCGATAGAGGAAAATTTTCATCTCCACCGAACCTACCAAATGTCATATTTCAGTTGATAGGTTTCATTTCAACCCCTCTCACACTTGCCAGGTTTGAGAGAACTCCCCAAAGAGGATGCGCGAAGACGCCGGTTTGTTGACAAACAAGCAACATGTGTCCATCAGCTGATCCTTAAGAGCACGTGGATAAGGGTTAATGACCTAAACATTGGAACGTTTTGCGTTTTTGGACTCAAATTAAGCAGTTTTAAATTTTTGAAAAGGGAAATTTTTGCTAATAAAAGGGATGTGAAATAAATATAAAATTAATTTCAAAATAAATCCCTTATGCCTCCTGTGAGGATTGAACTCACGACCCCTGGTTTACGAGACCAATGCTCTACCTCTGAGCTAAAGAGGCTATCTCCATATGGCCGAAAAAGGCTGCTAAGGGATGCAATGAGATTTATATTTATGACTTATACGGAAATAAATAAGAATATAATGGAATTTGAAAAAGCTCATAAAATATTCTTTTCTTAGTACTCCTTTTTCTAAACAAGTATTCAAAGATATAAAATATTTTATTATTAATGTTTTATAATAATTGATATTTTCGATCGAGGCTAAAATATAAAATTGAGAATGCATGAGTTGGGTGTTCTGTGGAATACCAGTTTGAGCAGGGATCTGAGATTGTTGATAATCAGGACCATACTGACACCTATTCTTACATACGGTATTGAACTTTGGGGNTATTAATGTTTTATAATAATTGATATTTTCGATCGAGGCTAAAATATAAAATTGAGAATGCATGAGTTGGGTGTTCTGTGGAATACCAGTTTGAGCAGGGATCTGAGATTGTTGATAATCAGGACCGTACTGACACCTATTCTTACATTTTTACAAATAAAGTTTAAAAAAAAAAATAATAATTGATATTTTCAAATATGAAGTTAAACATTTAATAGAAATTCTGAACTATTATTAATAAATAAAGGAATAATAAATCTGTAATTAATGGATAAACGAGTTTCCCCATTGTAAAAGTACTTGTATATTGATTATTGATACATAGCTCCTTATCAACATTGAATCAAGAGTAGTTTTAATTTATATTTTCTGATTTCTTACAATTATTGAAATAATTTTCATACATTTGATTAAATGAGTTAAAGCCCTTCTTCATATATAATATATAGTATAATGTACATTTTATAGATAAGACCTTAGAGTGATCCATTTTTATGATAGCGGTGAATTGTTTGTGGACTTTTGTGCAATCCAGCCTTCCTTTTGCAAGCGCTCACAGTAAAGGTCAGTCAATTTATAAGCAAAAGGTTATTTGTATTATAGTTTATAATTTAAATAATGTTAATTTTGTTTTAGTAATGACTCATATTTGAAAATTCACAATAATAATTTTAAAAATAATTACAAATACGTTCAATATGTATGATATTTATTTTTTAATATTATGTATGTTTGACTTGAACCTATGTTTTTAAATAAAATATGTATTAAAAACTTCATTGAAATAAAAACATTGTTAAATATAGTAAGTATCTATAACGCGTTTAAGAATGGATTTGAAATAAGGAAATTATTGTAAGTACTTCATTACTTTGCTTCATATTTATGTATGTATATAAGATTGGACTAAACACCCCATCAAGAGTTGTAGCCCTCACTCATATGTATAAATACATATGAATAATCACTGGTCCGATGCACCATCGTGATTCCTTGGTGTGATTGATGCCGCCCATAGTCTATTTCTCACGTAAGCGTTGTTCCTGCCTGTTTCTGATAACGGTGTTGAACAGGATATATCTGCAAACGATCCGCCATTCGGCAGCCACTCACGAGAGCAGTAAAGATCAAACACTGTATAAGAAATAGGTTTTATGTTAGATTAGGAATAGATGGCAGTTAATAAGGTAAGGGTATTTATAGTTTAGCTAATGTTAGTATATTGCTATTGATTCCTATTGTCGATATAATACTTAAAAGGCTTCTTTTTTATTCTTTTGTCGAGCACTTTCAAGCTCAATCAAATCCAAATTATAAGCATTTCGGTAAATATGAACCTAAATAAATTATGCATGTATGTAATATATTAAAATATATTTCTATATTAAAATAAAAGCAAGTTAAATGTTTCAATTTCGTTATCAATAATAAAATTATTATTATTTTAAAAACATTTCAACAGTATAGTTTGTTGATAAGAAATGGATTCGGCGCATTACTGGATAAACATTGTTTACAAACAATATCGTGAGAAACAGATGATTGCCAAATGCCACCCCAAAAGCGGTTTGTTCTCATACCACTTCTCAAATAACAGATTGAACATTCATGATAAACATTTTGGTTTTAATTTTATAATTAATTTATCTATTAATAAGCACTTTATTATTAAAAATTCATTTTTAATTATTTACATTGACTTCAAATGAATTTTAATTAAAAAAGTGTAATTTGTTTTGATTTTACGAAATAATCCCCGCTTAGTTTAAAACGGAAAACATATGTTTTAGAGAACCTGAGTGGGTAAAGACTGACTAGAATTCTGAAAATTAAAGAAAGTCAATTGAATGAGGCTGACTTTGAATACAAAAATAGATTTACTCTCAATTTTCGTTGGCGACTTCGGCTCGTTTCAAACCTAAGAATTTTTCACACTGATTCAATCTTCTAAAACAAATAACGTTGAGGTGTTTTCATCTTTTTCGAAATTCCATGACGACAATATTTTAAGAATTTATTACTTATTTTTATTACCTCAAATACAAATGAGGAAACACATTTAAATTGCTTAAAATAGATTTATTTAAACTATTTTAAGAAACCTTTGAAATTACTACTTAAAAGCTCATAAGTGTAAAAATTAATTATTTTAAGGAATATCAATAAAATAAAATTTAAATACAAATTGTTATATTTTTAATATATTGGTGTTAAATCATTATAATTATAAGGAAATAAATAATTTCTTGGCGAATAGTACACGTAAAAGGAAATGTTTGTTTGTCAATGGTAATCATCTGTTATGAATATGTTATGATTATTGAAGTTTAAGTTTATTATATAATACAATAGATATTATAAGGTTAATTTTGGAAGTCCTGTAGAAAAATTAGAAAATTAAAACCACCCAAAACAAATAACATTATTTTTAAATCAATATACTTCAATATTGAAAGCTATTTACAAATGTTTTCATTCAATAACCTTGAATATGGTAAATAAAATGCGTAAGTTAGGTATTTAAATGATGTCAAGTATTTTGTAATTGATTGATTTATTCCTTTAAAATTATAAAAAATATGTGTGAGTTCTAAATAACATTTACCAACGTTTTTGGGTTCTATAAATAGTATTTAATTTATTTTTATGTAATTTCCTAGGAAATTATATAATATATAATTTCTATGTGAACATAGTTGAAATCCAACTAATAAACGAGTATTTGTGGTATAAATAAGTCATTTTTGATATTAAGTAATAATAACAAATAAAATTTTATATTGATCAAACCCAATCAATATTAAACATTTATTTTACACACCTTTCTATAAAAAAACCATAATTTAATTAGGAGACCTAACACCAAAACGAAGGTGCTACTGTTTGGTTGTTTTTTAAATTTATTTAATGATGATTCATAAAATTATATTCATATCTACATTATTCATATTGAATTTCACTTAAGTACCTGAAAACTTATATTATTTCTTGCAATTATCAAAACTCAAAAGTGCCCATCAAGTATTTGCAGATCGTTTAACTGAATAAGGTTGTTTGGAGAACGTTTATGAAGTAGATTTGAGAACAATACGGGAGATGAAAATTACCTCCAAAATACCCACTTAAAGCGCCAGATCTTTCTGTGAAGCCTTGACCTGATGATTAACTAAGCATGTGTTTATTTTGGTCAGTCTTAGTATTGAACAATGCCGGGTTTTTATTTTAAACCGGAAAGTTTAGTCAAAAGTAGGTGTTGAGAATCTATATTCAATTACGATCTGAACTATCTATTTGCAATTGCTCCTGTCCTGAAGAATGTGACCCAATACAATCTCAGTTGGACGACCGCCCTCTGCACCGCCACTTTCCGATCTCATATGTCTATATTGATTTTTTAAAATTTTATTTTTAACCCATCGACTCGCGCAGACTCGTCTTTTGGCAAAGCCCAGAGGCGACGGGTTCGGTATCATCTTGATCTGGCTCAGTTGAGTTCAATATTTCCCGCGAGGTACATCATCTTAGTCGTTCGTTGAAACACCTCAAAGCACAAATCCACAATGGTGAGTTAAAGTGCAAAAATTACTATTTCCTGGATTACGAAATGCAACTTTTTTGCAAATGGATTATGGAGGAGGACAATAAGTGTTCGAACGGGATTTATTAATTTGAACTTACATAATGATGAGTGGCAATAGTGAAAAAATTATGAAATATCAATGAAAAGTGATCGTGCTCTTCAAAAGAATTTCCAAAAGGATATTGTGCAACATTTTGTGCAACTTTTTATTTATGAAATTACCAGTGAATGTTTAAAATAAGATCCTGTCCTAATTGGATTACGTAATGATTTTTTCTTCATTTTCTTGTCTATTTCAGGCCGGAGATCTTAGTTCCCGAGACAAAGAGAGTAAGTACTTTTCTAGATTACTTTCTTAAATACGAATTTCTTCAATAATATGCCAATAAATTCCAAATGGAATATATTATCATTCGATAGAAAAATCTATAAAAAATCTATGCGAATGGCTGTAGACATGATCATCGGCGTGAACCTAAAAATAGCCCACCAGTTCATATAAGGAGCGCCTGTATTGGTGGTGGTCGTTGGTCTAATTTAAGAAATTTTCTCAACCAACTATAAGCAACAACATTTGCAATTTAATATCGCATTTTTGGACCAGAAATTGGGATCTCTAAATGGAATGTGAATTAATTTGAATGCATATTTCAGGGGCTGAATTCGCCTTCTCCATCTACGATATGGAGGGTGAGGATTTGGTTGATGCCTACTACATTGGTGATGCCCTCCGCGCCCTGAATCTCAACCCAACATTGGCCACCATCGAGAAAATGGGAGGAACCAAAAAGAAGAACGAGAAGAAACTGAAGATTGAAGAATTCCTGCCCATCTTTGCCCAGGTGTGTAACTCAAAACGTACATTAATTAAAATATTAAAAATAGGAACCATTAAATTTAATTAATTATATTAAGAATTCACACTTGGAAACATTTACAAAAAAAACATGTTAATTTAATACATAAATTAGTGCGAATACTTTCCAATAAGGAAAGTAAAGACAGTAATTAAAATTTAATGTACAAGCATCAACCAGCATGATATTGGGATAATCAGTAATTTCTAAAAAATCGTATTCTTGAATTAAATTCAACCAAAGCCTTGTAAAGTAAGTTTTGATTTGAAATAAGATTTCCATGTAAAAAAATAAATTTAAAAATATTTGGAGATGTTAAATGGATGGAACAATACACAAAAATATTAAAGATATAAAATCTATATGAAAAACTGTTAGTTATGGTTGCTAATTTGTCTTTACAGGTCAAAAAAGAGAAGGAACAGGGCTGCTACGAGGATTTCTTGGAGTGCCTGAAATTGTACGACAAAAATGAGAATGGATTGATGCTCCTTGCTGAATTGAACCACAATCTCCTTGCTCTTGGTAAGAAGAAAGTTGTAAAGAATACAAATTGTTATAATTTATAACAAAATCCAATATTAGGTGAGAAACTCGCCGACGAAGAGGTCGCTCAGGTGTTCAAGGACTGCATGGGAGAGGAAGATGAAGATGGACAAATCCAATATGCTCGTGAGTATATCTCCTTTAGAGAAATGAACCCTATGTTTTTACCCTGCGTTGAAAATCACACACAACCCTTTTTATTGCATTTTCATGACAAATTAATACCTGATCCCCAAAACACAAACCCCCACCCCTTGACGACACTTAAACCCTACCAAACTTAACCCTGGATTGGACCCGGATTACAAATATATAGCATTCCTTAAGAAGATGATGGCTTAAGACTCTCATCCACAAAAACATCCAAAAACACCATCAATGAAATGTTATCGTAAGTAGCACCTAGACTTGTAGTTATTTTTTGTCCCCAAAATAATTTTGGCACGTTTTATTGCTCAAAGTGTTTGTTTAAAGATTAATATTCTGATTTCTTTCTCACATTTAGCATTCCTTCGAAAGATGTGTGATGGATATCTGACCCAGGAATAAGAACTCCCAAATTAGATAACAACAAAAACATCACCAACAACAACATCATTTAATTTGTAACATCAAGAAGAGAGCATTATGAATTTAACATCGAACAAGATATATAAGATTGTAATTTTCATGGATTATCGCAAAAAATAATAGTTTTGAAAAACCATTTGTTCTACTCACCATCGTGAACAAAGTTATACAGACAGAAAATATGCAAAGGTATAATTATTAAATGGCATCAATCTGGTGCGATGATGAGCGCAGAATACCTAGGATGTACATGAACACGTTGAACAAACGCTATTTCTTCTTCGCGGTTTAATTTTTGTTTATTATATTAATTTATTTTGTTTTTATTCTACTTTTAAATAATTGTAAGTCCATCTTATATTAAAATAAAATTAAAGACACAACAAAACGGGATATTTGATGTTTTTAATGGGTTGATTACCTTTAATGACGTAAGTACATATTTTAAGGTACTATGGGATTGAGAAATACAAAAAAATATATTTAATTATTAAAAATTTTAATCTGTAGTCGAGTTAACCTTTTATCATATCTTATCATTAAATGATCCAATATTAACATTATATTTCAGTTATTTGCACTTTGTGTAAAACAGACGATTTTCGGCACCGAATTTTAAATTAAACATCCCTTTTAATATTGTCGCATTTGCAAAACAATTCTAATATGAGTTAGAAATTGATTTTAGTCAACATATAGATCAGTGAAAAAGATGTTAATCTGGACAGACAGTTTTTGAAATATTTGTACGATCGACTATATGCCTTGAAGTATGCAACTAATCTGGGATGAACTGGATTGTTAAATACACTCTAAATAACAATTTTTGTTTATTGCATACAATTTAGAATTGTTTTTATATAAAACTCAGGTGAACCCTATAAAAATTCATATTTCTCTTTAGCAATATACTGATTTTTTAATAAATTTATTGTAAATCCATGGTTCTTTTGATTGTTGAGTGCTTTTGGTGTTAATTTTTCAAATTATATTTACCATTTTTATTCAAAAATGCCTCAATATTTCTTTCAATAAAATTATATTTCTAAATAAAGTTAATTGTCTATTGAAGCCATAATAAATAAAAAGGAGTACACTTATCAATATAATTTAATTTGTAAAGAAATATTTTATGTAAAATTTAAATTTTTAATTTTTTTGTGAAAATTGATTTGGCGCGCCAAAAAAAACGGTTTTCTGTCGAGTAGGAGAGGAAGTATATGAGGTATAGGCCAATCCCGGATGTACAACATTGATCTGAAAATAGCCTACAGAAAATCTTTTATCCTAGCTAATAACAGGATCCCAACAGAATTTCAAACTTTAGTTCGAAGTTTAAATGGAAACAGTCTACATTTTGTTGTCGAATTTTCTAGTCAAAGTCGAGAAAAAACCGTTACTCTTTTGACAGTTATAAAATTTTAAAACAGATTTATTAACGTATAATTTTAAATATTCAAATGTGGTCAACCGAGTTTTCCGATTCTGAAGCTAATTTTTACTCAAATTAGATTTTCCATTGCCAAACTAAAAACTTCCCGTTTCTAACGATTTATTAATTTTAAAATTCCATTCAAAAATACCACAGACAGGATAATTAAAATAATTTGGCAAGATACCACTAATACAGTTTGCTCATGTCATTCATAATTAAACTGCTGGAAAAGTGTAGTAGTGTAAAAATCACCCCAATGAGAAACGGTTTTTATTGAGAGATAAAGACGAAGAAGAGCGGTTTAGTATTATATTTTCTGTGGGATTCGAAATAGTGCTACTGCACATAATCGGGAAATCTCTGTGCTGGTAAAGCTTTTACAAATAAAATAAAAAACAAGTGTATGGTTAAAGCCCTGTAAAAGTGAATAAGTTTCTGGCAAGTGGAAAGGATAAAAAGGAGATAAGATTCCAGTGGGAAAATTACAATCAAATAGAAAGTGAATCTAGGAAAAGTGCTGCAAATATTCGTTTTTGGCGGAAAATAGAAAACTGCGTAAAAAGTCATACGCATTTGGATACCAGTTGATTTTCCGAGTGTATTTCGGAATTAATTGCGTGTAAAGTTAAACAAAGGGTGATTTATTTTGCCGGGCAACCCCCCAAATTTTCTGTGTTGTTGTTGTTATTTGGGTGAGAGCTAAGGGAGGAAAGCAATAAGTGATAAAAATATGGCGGATCTTGTCGGAGGAAAAGCAAGCGACGAGGAGAATCGTCGAGCTTTGGGAAATCAGCCCCAATCTTTCACAGGTTGGTTTCTTCATAGTTTTTTTTTATTATTTTAGAAACTCCCGTCTTTATCTATTTGCTTTCGGACATGTGAATTAAATTTGCATTTGAAATAGAGATAAGACAATGCGATATCAGAGGAGACAATAAAAAGACTGTGAAATTCGGTGAATTAAGCTGATTTAAGCGGAAAAGTGACATCACTTGGTTAATTGTCAACAGTTATATAAGTCATTTGTGGGTTTCTGTTTATTTTTATTGTATTCCTATTACACCCATCTTCACATAGCTACGACAATCATTCACAGTCTAACGATAAGAGTCAAAACAAAAATAAAGCGGTGGTTTGTTAATGGCAAAGGTGAACTAATTTGCATAGAGTCCGAAAGTGGATTGAGTTTTTGATTTATTTTTAATCGACGATTGTGGAATATAAAATCACAAGTGGAGAATATCCATACCTATGATAATAAAACGTCCTTGAAGCCGTCTACAAGTCTACACCGTTTAGTTATTATCGCAATTGCAATTCGCAAACAAATAGAGCAACCAACTTGGAAACCAATTACCTGACTATTTCCATCAGTATATCGATACTACTGAAAGCTTTTACAATGCTGTGTTTATAAATAGATGACTAATTTTGATAAATGTTTGGATAACAATAGAATGTCGAATTATGCTAATTTTAACATCAAATATAATGTCATAATTTTGACAAATGGTCGATTTAGTCAACTGTGTTTTAGGTAGCAATAACTTTTTCATGGTTCACGTGTGTACTTTTTTAGGATCTAAAAAAGGAGTAACATATATTCCTGATATAATATTGATAAATTTTTATTAAATTATAATAATTTACTTAATATTATTTTATTGAAAAATATAACAACTTGTATAAACAACTCCAATACAAATTTGATAATTTAATGAATAAATTTCTATAATATTAAGGGATATAAATTATTACTGTTTTATAATTCACTACTTCTTTCAAGCAACTGCATAATTTTAACTTTAGAAATTTTTAATTAAATAACAAATTTTAACTTTAGAAATTTTTAATTAAATAATAAATTTCAAAGTCGAACAAAAATTAACATTGATTTTATAATATATAATTTATTAAGCAGTCCTTAAAATAGTTTGTGTAATTTAGCACTTCAATTTGCATACGACAAGCAAATTGAAGGAATGAATTGGGATTGAAGTGAGTCTTTGCCGCCTAGTGCGGTTAAGTTATATAGTAACTTTAACTGTGTTATTCAAAACACATTTCTTGTTCTTTCATATGATTAACACTTTCCTAAACAAATATAAAATTAATCATTTTATAGGTTCAATTCTAAATTGTTAAAAAAAATTTAATGAGAAACTTTTAGGATTACTTTAATGAATTGCACTAAATGTACGGTAGGTAATGGTCCCAGTCTTTTTCACTCGCTTAGCAAAGTACTTCATTACCGTTACGTAAACTACTATTGCAACATATCATAATGGGGATGTAATATATACTTTATTAAATCTTAAATAAAAGAAATCTTCCACTTAATTATAGAACACATGGGATAGCTAACATGGGATGTGATAAACTTCAAAACCGAATGTCTTGCCCAATAACATTAACCTAATAACGATGTTTTGAGCATTAATTTGCTAAACCAAAACAAACATTAAAAGCGATAATATTAATAGAAAATTCGCTACAGAATCGAGGTGTAAAGTCGCTACAGATTTAAATATATACTTTCGTAAGAAAGTAGTCTAATGAGTGCAAGATGACGGCGGCCTTTGTGAATTTTGGCAATGGCTCAAATCGGAGGGAATTGGTCTATTCGGGTGTCCCATTCAAAATCTGAAACCAAAGGCAGACAATTGTAGCTGGCAACAGCTGATTTTGCGGCAATTAAGCCGTTTAGTTTTATTGCATTTGCATGTTAAGTTTACATATGCAAAGTGGTTAATTTATATTCCAAGTTCGAGGACCAGATTATTCTTTGGCGTATTGCTGACCTAAACAACAACGTATGTCTGGTGTGGGCACAGGTTGTTGATTGGGGAGGAAAACAAAACAAAGCTAACCCCTTCATCGATCAAACGCAGGGCTCGACAATTCGACCACCGCGGGATTGGACTATTTTATTTATTTAGTCTCTTTAATAAACTTATTTGTTTCACTCCTCCTCTTTCCTCTCTCTCCGAAAAATGGTCGGATTGTTTTATTTTACACGGGAAATTCAAATTATCGAATTAACAAATTCAGCGACAAACTGCCAGCAAGGGGAGACCCGAAAGAAATCGTCAGTGCGCTTAGAAAATGCATATTTAAATAGATTTCGATTAAATGGTTTTCTAATAGTAGAAAAAAATTAAATACACAATTGTTTTCAATGTTTAATATAAAAAATGTCTAAGATACATAATACAAATTATTACTTGGAAACATTTAAAATGTGTAAAACGGTTTCTCTATAAAGTACATAAGAAAAAATATGAAATATATTGTGTAATCTATTTAAATGTTGCATTATTCTTGTAATGAAGCTTAAACAATGAATGTAAACCTTTTATATAAAATCGAAATTTAATTGTTATTAAGAAATTTGAGTAAAAAACAACATACAGTGTGAATTGAGGTTATATCCGCACAAGTTTATCCTTGATATCTCTGGAACCAAAAGAAGTTGGAACATCAAATTTACACACAGTATACCTCTTTACAGATTACAACTTCAGGTCAAACCATATTTGCAAATACTTGAATCAATTTTGCGAAATTGCGAAAAAACGAAAAACCGCAATTGCCGAATGGGTCAGCGTTATAACCGCACCCCCTTTTCTCCGCTATGGGGCATTATTTTAACAATCTATTGATGAGGGTCGTTAGACAATCCGAAATATATCAAGAACTGCGAAAATTTGGGTCGCGACGTCATAGCAGGCAGACAGTACCCCACATTCAAAGTCTAAAAATCTTTATTTCGAAAATCGAGAAAATAGTATAAAAAATTTTCAAATTTAAAAAAAGTAATGATGATTATGAAAAATGGGGGGCATTATGCATTGTGTGTGATAATATGGGCACAATAGGACAGATATAACTTCAATTCACACTGAATTTTACTTTGAACATTTTCTATAGTTCGCGACGAATTTAACATTTACCTAATATAATAGATTTTTATTATTCAAAGTCAGACAGAATTTAAAATGTACTACTGCAAAGAAATTTCCATAAATAAGCCGTTCAAATTAATTATGTCATGCCATAGAGACCAGAAACAAGAGGATTGGATGACCGAGTTACACAAATCCGTTTTCCAAATAGTCTGGTCGCACGAATTTTGCGCGCTTTAACAAACAGTCTCTCATAGTTGGCGCGCCGACTGTTTTCCCTTATCTGTCGATTCTTTTAGCGTAATTAAAATTGGCCATTTTTTGTCCAGAACCACCTTTTACTTTAATGATAATCACTTAATTATGATTTTTGCACAGAAAAACTGGCCAGACCATGTTCGCTGAGAACCGGTGTGTCTCTCGCCAATTTCACTTGATGCGCACATCGAAATGGAAATTTATTGCCTTGAAGCTATAAAGCATGATAGAAATATAAAAAAATCATGTGTCGAACAAATAGATAAACACTGATAATGAGTTGTGGACATCGACAAAATAGATAACATCATTCCGATGCCTTCTCACATTAATTAAACGCGTGTTTGGACATGATTTTTCTCAAATATGGAAAATTATGTTAAAAGTGAAACGTGCCAAAATGAAATTGTTCATTAAATTGGCGCTCTGGGCGGGATGAAATTAATTATATTCTGAAAATTATGACAATTTTAATTACCCTTTGTTATATTTAATTATCAAAATGGCTCTCAGGAGATCCAATATCTTCTTCAATAAATTGATTTTTTTTTATCAATTTTAACAATTATGAATCGCATTGTTCATTATCGGTATTTTGTTCGGAAACATGATGATTCTTTATAAAGATAAGTTCTCAATTTAAATGGACAATCTCAAAATCAGTTATACACCATTAAATTTGTGAAAATCCTCATTTCAAATCAAAGAAAAACATTACAATCAATTATCGAATGGAGATTTATTAATGATGATTATCCAAAACTGGTTTTCCTGTACCTTTGGATAATGGACACCAATATCGACATAATGAAATGCGAGTAATGTCACAATTTCATAGTATATTCTCTGACACAGGGAGTTTTTAAGCTTATTACGTACCGTAGCTAATAAACGGAACTATGTATCAATGTCAAACTATGGTATTTTAAAGATAAAAAAATTCCCTACAAATTCCCATAAATATTACTTTAGAAGTATGAAGTTACACAAAAATATCATTAAAATTATTATATGGATTAAAAGGAAAAAAAATATACAAATTAATCATTTTCTTTAGTTATATTACGTGCTTTATGAAGTTTTTTAGGTATACGCTTTTTGCAAAATAATAACAAATGATTTAAAAAGTTTAAAAGAAAAAGTTTTAAGTGAAAGTTGTAGTATTTATTTGTGAAACTAAAGAATATTTTTTATTGTTCATATATCTTGTTTTAAATTTGCATAAGATTTGAATAATAGAATAAATTGTAACCTATGTTAAACGGAAATTGAATAATGTACAATCTGCATTGATATTCATCACCGAATGCTTTCCACCCCTTTTGAAAGTTAAAATTCCATTAGACGCACCCTATTTTTAAGTTCATCAAATAATCAAACTGCAATTTATTCTGGGCTGGGGGGGATAAAAGATTAAACACCCTTGTGTTTTCACAAAACCTCAGCCTTAAACATTGGCACGTGATTCTGCCATTAAAATGTGGACTTTTCGCTTTCATTGGCATGTGTGGATTTTGCACAGCTATTTTTACACTAATTTACTTACTTAGAACCATAGCTCTTAACCACCCCCTATTTGTTTCAACTAATGGACTCACACTATTTAAAGTTAATATTCAAATTTATTTCCATTCCGTTTTACAGTCCCATAGTGCGACACAAATGATAATACTTTATTCGCATGATGTCGTTATCCAGACACCCGTAAAGGTCATTCACTTTTAGGCAGTCGAACTTGGTCATGCCGATCCTTTGGCCAATGTTCAAGCTCTCTCCCAGGGGCGTTTCGACAGCATCCTCGTCGTACTTCTTCAGATACTTCTTTTTAACGGTTATTGTCGGCATATTCTGACTTCGACTAAAATACGTCTGTCCATAGTGCATCACAGATAAGAAATCGTATTCAAAGTTATGAGTTGCATTCAGCTTGGACTGCTTCGAAAAGTTATTTTTGTAACCTGGAAGTTGAATGTTTTAAAACGTTTTAAATCAAAATCGTATGAAAAAGTTTATTTTTACATTTTTATTTAAAATTTGGTGATAGATTTGGAAATCAATTTTTTTGGGAACCATTAAAAAGCAATACATACTACAATTTGATAAAAACATTTATTATTTATTTTCTTATATTGTAAACCGGTTATAATCCGAGGATTAAATTTGTTTTGCCATAAGACCGAGAATAAACTAAATATGTCTTAAATTTTGTTTTAAAGAATTTTTAAGAGGATTGTAAGAATCCTTTCCGGGTGTAAATTCCAAAACGACAGAAAAACTCGCTCTCGGTTTGATTTTTCACAAGCTTTTTTTGATTGAAAACTGCTTACTTTTCACACCATTGTAGCACAAATAACTAGTATGAAATGCAATGGAGGCGCTGGGTCTTTACGTAAATATTGTAGTATTTAATATTGAAGAGTTCTTTTTTTTGATTTTTAATGACTTTAAAATATGTAATAACTAGAATATAAACTGATCTCACCTGGCACAACATTATCCCAATTGATTTCGATAAATTTATCCCTATCCGGTCGCGACTGTTCATGGAACATTCCCATGGCATGGAGAAGTTCGTGGATAACTCTGCCTTCGCTTCCGAAGCATCCTCGTTTGCGACTCTTTTTCGTTTTTGGCACAGTTGGGTCCGTGAATCCAAACTTTTGTCTGATCCAAGATGCAACATCCGAGAGCCTCTCGTGAGCTTCATCGATTTGCTCTGATCCGGCATCATCCAGAGCATCGTCGACATCTCTCTCTTTCTCCAGAGACAAAATCTGAACACCTCCCACTCGGCCAATGTAAGACCAGCAGCCTTTTGGGTATTTCACTGGCCAAATCAGAAGTAAATCCTCCTTCTTCGATTTTCTACCTCTGGTGCTTCTTTTCCTGCCCTCCCATGGCACAAATTCAACACAGGTCATAAAGCCGATCATTCTGATCGCTTTCGAGATCATAATCGTCTCCGAGGCACTGTAAAGAGGGCTGATTGCGTACGGAATTTTACGATTTGGCCACAACCTCTTTTTGAACTTTTTCGAATTTAGGGTGTTTCTGGCTTCGATTATCTCATCACTTTCACTGGGAAGGGCGATGTCACCCTCGTACAAATTGGGCACTTCTTCCGGGTCCAATTCTCGAGCAACAATTGTGCAAAACACTATGCAAAAGATCACTGCAAAACTGCACTTCATTTTCTGTTCTTGAAACACTCGCTGCGACAGTCAATAAGAAACTATTTCCTCGAAAGAACCACTGTAGAAACTGCACAAATGCATTCTGTGCCTCTCCGCAGCGACCGGTTTTCCCGCTTCGATTTCGAGGTTCGTTGACTTGAGACCGCGACGGGGAGAGGAGAACCTCAGGTCTGGACTGGCTGGCCAAGAATGAATGAACGCAGAGTACCTGTTCTTCAATGAAGGTGGAGGTAATTGTGTCTCTTCTTTGGCCGCTCTGACACAGTTTCTTCACTTGCCAATCATATGTTCTGTTAGCCCAAGCCAGTGGTTCTCGATCTTGGCCTTCAATTTCAGTTTTTATGACGACGGAAACAATCGGAGAAAGGTGTCTGTTGTTTGATTAGAATATGAATTATTTATTCTGTTTGTTTCAGATTCTTATTTGCATGTTCGGCTTTACACACTTTCTTAGATTTAATGGCTCACGCAACTCGGTTTTATGACCGATGTTTGTAAAAGTAATATGTTCTAATTGGTTTTACCTATTTTATGACACGGACATAAAATAAATTTGTTCATTAACCAAATTCAGGCTTCTATGTTTTTTCATTTGGATATAATAAATACAAATTGAAAGGTGTAAATAACATTTAATACCTATTAAGATTGAGTTTATAGCAGCTTCTTTTAAATCTGTAATGAGAAGATAAATTAATTTTGCCATAAAATACAAACTTGTCTAAGAAATTTAAAATTCCAAAATGATTTTAATAATTCTATTTACTAATCATTTAACGTTTTATTTATTTTATTGATAGTATTAATTGCTTGCCAATAAAGAGTCTCTCTATATTTGTTCAAGAATATCCTGAGAATATGGAAATTACATTTATTAAACATGAACCATAATATTACAAAAATTTGTAATAGTTTAGATCAAAATTAATTATACTGTTTAAAACGTATTTGGGTTCTTTACTTCCGAATTTGCCAAATATTTACTAACAAACGTTAATATCAGCTTTTAAAACATTTGACATTTTTGGCTATTCTACTAATTTCCGGGAATTCAGCATCAGCGTTAAAAATATCCGTTTTAGTGACCAATCATCTTTTTAATAAACTGTGGGTGGGAATTTGAATAAATTCCCCATTCAGATTATTGTCCAAGTTATCAATAATAAATGAAATGGTGCTAATTTGCATAACTTTCTGACAAGGCTAAATCAATTTGATCTTTCCTCTAAACACAAATAATTTAAACGCGACAAATGAACTAAAATATTTTGCTGATCCAGAAAAGTTTTGGAAGTGTTTCAAAACAAGAATAGTAAATAGACTAAATTATCAGAACAAATATTAACAGATGATGATGTTTAGACATCAATTCGAACTTCAACTTTCGTTTTTCATTCCAAATTTGCCGACAACGTGACATGACATCATAATAAAGTAAATAGCATTAAAATGGAAAAATCAATAAATTAAAGCTTCTTTGTTGTTGTTGTTGCTGTGTGAAAAGTTTTGCAGCATCCGAGGAAAAGAAAATCGATAAAAGCCCAACTGGAAAGTCCTCTTATATCTAATATATTCCAATGGAAATTTGGAGAGAAGAAAACAGAGAGAATACTCTCGTATTTTAAAATAATAATAAAAAAAACCTGTCAGTAGAATCAAAACATTTTGAATGAAATATACAAAATAAAACTCGTGTAAGAAGATTTATTATTTATTTTTCACAAATATGCATGAAATTTAACTATCGATTACTATCTATGACACTCTGAATAAATCTTCGAAAAGAATAAGAGCGAAATTAGTCCCTTCTTGTTGCCAGTCACTATAATCTGACACAATTTATTAAGAATAGAAGTCAATTTTGACCATGACTCTAACGCAGCCAAAGCTGGGAATTATATTAAACAAACTCTAATATATTTAATTGTTTTGTGGGCTTAATAATTTATTCTTTTTAGTTAATGTGTGCAGTTAATTGTTTCATTATTCATATTTATTTTTTTTCTTCGTTTTATTGACATACACATAAACTTCGTACATTTTATAACAACAATTCGTTAAAATGCGTGAAATTAAATTTTTGAACAACCGCTAACTGTCAATTTAAATTTAAAAATTTGTTTGGTCGCGATTCCAATTCAATTTGAAGTGAAAAACAGTTTGGGAAATAAGAAGTTTGGAATTTCAATTTCTACCGTTAACGTTAATCAATATAATTTCAAATTAACATTTCCTATCATTATTTCAATATTTTCTTGTAAATCGTATGGAAAATAACGATTGGATTATAATCTGAAAGTCAATAAAAAAAAACTAGACAATGATAAATATGATAAATTTAATATTACAAATTTTAATTTAATTTTACATAATTTATGATTTTTTCTCATCACATTCCTCCTCAGAATCTGGATTAGATCCCCATAGTCTTTGAACATCATCGAATGTATTAGGAATTTGTATTTTAAACGTTTCTGGTAATAAAAATAAAGGAATTGCAGATGCTATCAGTCCGAGTCCTAGTAACGACATTGGAAGCCACTTATCCACAATTTCACCCAAGGATATGAATTGCGGAGCCACAAGACTACCGATTCTTGCCCAAAAACCACAATATCCCATCATTGATCCTCGGCAAACTGTGGGAAATAGTTCTTGAGTATAAATAATCATCCCTCCAAATGCCGAAGCGGCGATGGCTTTTCCAACCAACAGAAGAACTATTTTGGAATATTCTGTAATATAATGAAATATATGTTGTTAAGAGAAGATAATTCAAAATATAATCATAATGAAGAAAAATGTATATTATTAAAATAATTTGTGTGTAAAATGAATAATGAATTTGGGGGAAAATTATTAATAGCAAGAGCTACTTATTCGCGGGTTTACGTAACGTTCCATGAAGGAAAGGCTAAATAATGAATGGTATTATTTTATACGGGATTATAAGGGTTACGTTCCAATCCAAGTTGACCAAATATAAAATCCAATGTTTATGTAAAAAATTAAGCCAATTCCATGATTTATTTCTAGCTTGGATGTTTTTAGTTTTTGCAGTAACATACGAGTATAAGATGAATTGAAAACCGTACATTCCTTATAATCTAATACGATTTTAATTGACATGGTGCTTAAATCCGCGAATAAAGGAAGTTGCTCTCAGTTTTATCACACGCGCACACGGAAATCGCAAATCAGGAACTTCTATAGTACTCAATTAAACTTTAAATTAAAAACAGAGTGCGTATATAAATAAAAATTGATATAAAATTGAATGTGTTTGTAAACAATTACAAATTCTTACCTATAGATGAGGTCTCCTCGTTTATCAAAGTCAAACCAGCAAAAACGATACAAATCGCAGCATTGATTACAGTCATTCCTATCATTATAGACCGCCTTCCAAACTTTTTCATTGCAAAATACATTAAAAAAAGAGCAGCTATTTCCGTAACCGAACCTATGATAACATTAATAAATCTATCACCAGATAAACTGGGCAGAAAGAAGTATAGACCGTAGTAGGACAAAGTGCAGGCGAGCCAATAGTATCCCATTATAATTATGTGTTTCCTTAATATTGGGTTTTTGAAGAGATCTAAAATAACTAGAATTGCTGAACGACTTTTCTCAGTCTCTCCAGATTGTCTAATCTTATTTTCAATTTCCGTCCAATTTTTGTCTTTTTGGAAATTTGGTTCATCTTTCAAAAATTCTTGGTCGTTGTTTCTCTTCGCTATTGTTGAATAAATTTTGATGGATTTTGTAAAATGGTTTTTAGTCCACAACCAATACATTGATTCTGGAGCAAGAAACACCATGAATAGTAATGAAAGAATTGTTGGGATCAATATATATAGCTGTAATATACGCCATTCGAAAACGAATTTTGCGATTGATCCAAGATAAATTCCACCAGTTGCAAAGCAAATCTCCCAAATCGTGCCCACCGCTGTTCGAATTCGGACAGGAGATAGTTCAACTGCTGCCGTGTTGGCAGCGGTCTGTACTGCTTGGATGACCATCCCCTGAACAAATCTCAACACTATAAACACTTCAATGGACACTGTCACTAATTTAAAATAAATCAAAATCCCCATCAATAAATGACCAATTGTGCAATAAATTATAATCGGTTTTCGACCAAATTTATCAGATAATGGTCCAAATATTACAGCCCCAGACGTCACACCCACAAAGTAAATGGTATTTATCAATGGTGACAAGTATCTTCGGGAACAGATCAATCCAAAATCGGTAACTAATGAATCGTATTCGTCCTTTGGATCAAAGTAACATGTCGAATCTTCGTGACAAACGTTCCAATCTGTTTCATTTGTGGAAGGATCAGTATTCTGAAAGAAGGAAAAAAGAGCTTAAAGTAAAATTTTGAAAAAAATTATGTATTTTTAAATGAAGAAATAAACTTATAATTATTAAACAATAAGTACTTTTAGAGTAAATAATTAAATTCTGCAACCAATATTCTAGAAGATAAAATCTTATTGAAATATTTTATTTATTTTTTGTCTTACCTGAGGATTACAATAATATTCAGGTGTATAAGTGTGGAAAAGCGTTACTCCATGGCTGATTCCGGTCACAATATTAGATAATCCAAAACCGAATAGAAGAAATATGTGATATTTTCCCAATCGTTCTAAACTAATCTTAATCCTCTCTTTTAATTCCTCTTTTTCCATTTTTTAAAAATTAATTCTGCCACGAATTTGATGTGGCCTGCCCAAAACCTTTCTATGAACTGATACTCAGCCTCCATAAAGTTTTTTAACCAATTATTGTAGTATCTAATCATGTCGATTATCTTATAATAGCAAAATAAAAACTCCATTATATTGAATTAAATAAAAAAATGTTTGATTGACAATATTATCAGGTTACGTTTTGATACCCACAATCAGTGCAAAAATGACAAAGCATTTGAGATATTTTGGCACCCTAATAAAACATAATAAAAATTTTATCTTCGTTTTTGTTCAATATCTTTATGTAATGTAGGTCAAATGGTATTTTGGATATACTAAATAAACAGTTTATATTTTCGTTAAATATCTTGTGCTTTATATTTCTAGAATATTATTTATAAATTTTTGTTAAAGATATTTTAATAAGTAATTTTACATTATTAAATTGTATGAATTTAGATCATGACTTTAATTAAATTAATGATAAAATAGAAACATATTATTAAATAACTTTTTTTCTTTATTCCAGGTAATGCCTTGTCGATTTCTCATCTTGGTGGTAAGAAAAGTCAAACTAGTAATTTAAAATTATCAACGGTTTTGCACCTGACTTACATATTTCAATTTCAACGGTAAAATATTGAATGAAACTATGATTATGGTGGAGTTGTGTGTTTGAAAAAAAGGACATGCGCGGGTTCCAGGACAACTTACTTTTACAACCAATTCACCGTCGTGCCATAAGGTAACAGTGCACTCGGATTTCCGTCCAGTTATTTTTCGACTTTGCTGACTAACCATCAGCCTGGATCTAATCTTGGGAATTTAGAGTGAATTTTTGTGAGAAAATAAATAAAGTGCCTTAGGAAGTGCCTTTTTATTGGATATTGAAGAGCTTTGGGACAGGTAAAACACTTGCAAGGTGCACCGAATAAGCAAAGCAAAAATAGTGCAATGCAATTAAGTTTTTGTGGAAAGTACTTTAGTATGAAAGTCTATCAAAATTCACCCTATTTTTGCTATCGTGTTTGTGCTATAATTTTTTTTCGGAATTGGTAGTAGAGAATAGTTTGCATCGATTAGCTGAGGCTTCCTCGAACAGCAAGTAGTCCAAAATAAATGCCTGGCTTTCGTAAACAGTAGTAAAAATGATTTAATGGGGGGTTTTATTTCGGTATGGAATTGAGGACGCGAGTTAGGGTTGTGTTTTTCGGTGATTTTAACAGGGTTTTACACAACAAAAAGCCGTGTTGACATTAAAATTTCAATTAACGGGACACGATTTTCGACAGGTCCTTCAATTTCCGAAAGGATCAATCCACTTTGGCAAACAATTTGCCTCTGTCCATTAAAGTCCAATGAACCTTGTTGTTTTGGTTTTCCAACTCACCTTTGACCGCCACGAATAAAGAAGAAGGGAAAGCGTGGCTAGCAATGGACAGGTCAGTGACTCAGGGGAAAGGGGTTGCTTCTCAAGTCTAATTTTAGTAGTAAAAAGTGGGACAGTTCGATCATTTCGAACTTGAGACTGGACAATTGAATTTCATTCCAAATGAGTCAATTGCATAGCTATTTTTTGCCATTCCCTTATTGATTTTATTCACCCCGCCAATCCGAATGCTATTGGTGGTGGTTTCTAATGGCATTCATACTTCAATCAAATGGAATCATCGATCCAAATGCGAATTAAAAACAAAAATATATACAGGTAGATTCTTATTTTGATTTTCAATTGTCATGGAAGTGGCTGACTTATATTTGGAGCCATTTGTCGTTATTTATTTATTTATATTTTACTAAATCGGAAAATATTAGGTTTTTTGTAGGGTAGACAAAAATAATCTCTGCTATAAAAATATATTAGAAAACCAAGCAAATACAATCTATTGCTTTAGAATAGTGGATTTACCACGTATTTTTTTGCTTCATATTATTTTACATTCTAAATAAATCTAATGTACGGATTCTTAAAATGTTTTATTTAATTTTTATATAAATAAATTACAATTTTATTTTTTAAAATATTGGAATTTATTACAAGTATTTGATATTAAAGCTTTAACAAAAATTGAATTACATAGGTATATTATGACATGGAATCCCATATAGAAGAATAAGCTTTTTAAATGAACTGAGTTTCGTAATGAATTACTTCTTCTCTAGTGAAATTAATAAGTTAAAAACAAATTTGGTTCAATGTGAAAATTAATTATTCTTTTAAACAACAGTGACTTCGTTGCATTAAAATAAAGTTAAATAAAAAATATTATTATAATTAAAGGATGACCACATGAAAGATTTTTTTTTATTTTTGGAATTTTTATTTTACTAGCTAAGCAAAGAATTTCATAATCTAACGAATAAATTTATGTCAAAGTCAAAATTTCAGCGTTATTTTGAGGAAAAACCTTACAATTTTTAATTCAGTTCATTATAACGGTCAAATAGTACCCGAGAACGCCTTAAATAAAGATTTCTATTAATCTATCTATTCTATTAATTCTTTTTTTTTTATAGAAAAGCGTTAAACTATTTAGGTCCTGCTCGGGTGTAAAATCCGTTTTTAACTCCGAAACTCGCTCTTATTTCACACTCATTTTCTCGTAAAAAACAGCTCATTTTTCATCTTTGTAGAAAAAAATATATTGTTTAATAATCCCAATCTAAAGAAAAAAAACTTGCGTTTAATCATTCACAGAATATTTCCTAGTAGACTTATTATAGAACACCCTATAATAGTCGGTTTGCGTTGCAAATCTAATTCTACTTAAGCGTCGAATTCACTGACTCGTAACGAAAATTCGTGGCAATTCCATATAGAGAAATTTTATGAATTTGACATTTTTGTTAGTTAGAGAGGCATTTTTTGTCAAATACCTACCTTTGTCAATTGTAGTGGAAATGTGACGCAAAAAATCGATTGATATAAATTAATAAGAATATACGTTTTCTCTTTTCAAAATCAATATTAAAAGTCAATTTCTAAACAACGTCTATGTAAAAAATTAAATCATCATTCAATATTAAAAAAGAGTAAAACATATGAGTATTTGTGGGGGCTATTGCATGTCTACGGAAAGTCCTCAGCCATGTTGCTATACTCATATACCTCCGTTAGAATAGTGCGCCGTTTTGAACCGAAATAAATTCATTGTTGTTATCATTTCCAGTAGCAAAGCGATATTATTTATGCCAATGTTGCCCCTTATATTGATATCATAAACAATTTCGGCGATAGCTGCCAAATTTTATTGGCCCACTATTATTCGCACACAGAAACCAATGAAACCCAAGCATCCTGAATATTCAATCCGATTAATAATTGTCAGTGTGTGGTTTCACCTTGGCCCCATTCGGAGGAGGAGGATTAACATATTGCGATTCGGGACAATTGATTTTCGGTGATGTCGCTAAGTGATAAAATATAGATAGTAGATGTGGCTTTTCTTTTGAACATGTTTTAGTTTCAATATATTTATTTTGTAATCAAGTGCTGTAAGTACTGTAATAACAGACGATTTTATTTGAATTTCAATAACCAACAGCAAAATTTGTACATTAAACAACATAAATTATCATCAGCTTTAATTTGTGACTAACTAATAATGACATGTATAAAAAGTTAAAATTTCAATCAAAATCGTGTTCAAAATGCAAAGTCTTGTATAAAGCATGGTTGAAAAGCATTGGGATACACACGGATTTTTTTAAACACTCACTTTACTGATTTTAAAGGGCTCAAGTTTAAATAATGCATCGCCTATCAAATTTATTTTATATATAATAAGAATTAGCATTATTTGGAACATAGTAATTATTAGGTTAGTGATTGAACGGTCTCTATGGTCTAGTAGTAACGCAAGACAGCCTCTTCGGAGGGCATGGCCTCGAATCCTAGGCGGGTCGGATTGGCTGGATCCTTTTTCCAACCAGTCTAGGTGTTATTAATTGACTAAAAAAATTGACTGAAAAAATAGTCAATGAAAAGTAAAATCCCGTTGGTTGAGTTCCTTATAGGAATTGAAATGGAACATTTTTTAATGATTGAATCATATTGAGAAAATAGACAATAATATTCTACAGTAAAATAAGTTTTCATGAGGATTTACCCTTCAATGCCCTTCTTGAAAACCGATAGTCTTTAAAAAACGGAAATTAGTAATTATACTAAAAATAGATGCTAATTAATATTGATTGATTATATGCCATCAAATAATTAACTAATATTGTGGTTAGTTAGTCTGATTTAATAATGAAATACTTGAACATTGATCAAGTATTTCATTATTAAATCAGATTATTAAATATTCTATAGGAATGTCCCATTTTTAAATATATGTGGAAAAGGGTTTTTTGCGAAAAATTTGTACACAAGATAACAAAGCCAAATTTGAATTGAAATATTCTAAAAATAATTTTAATTTTATGTTATTGTCACAATTAAATTAATTTATATACTATATTTTTAAAAAAAATAAAAAATTAATAAATATAAAATATTGCTATTATTTCAATTAATATATTTTTCCTCATTCAAGGGTATTTTATTATCGCACATTAACTAAAAATATCGCAAATCTACCTAAAATTAACACTGTTTGATGGCCATAATTAGTTCGAAACTAATTAAAAACACTCTGAGGGTTTGTCCATGACTGGTTTGGGTGGTAATAGCGCGATACATAAACTAGAAGAGACTTTGTGCGACATGAAGCAGACCGCAAACTGTGTCACTTTCAATTAATGGAATAACTTGGCGCAAAAGTTTAGCGCCATTTATCCGCTTTGCATGAGTCCGGGGCCTGGCTTTGCTTTAAAAGGGGTGTGGGATTTTCTATCTATTCTGTTTAGGGGGGAACTTTAAATTAAAATAAATAACAGACTATTGCGTTTTGGCATGCAAATTGTGTGTTTTATGATTTTTCCAACACAAGACACATGTTTACGGTGTAAACTTTAGATAGACACACAGATATTCGGTAGAGGAGCACAAAACTACGACTTTTTGCCCCCTGTCAAGTTCGGCAAGAATGCAATTAAAAACCACTTTGCCGTGTTTAGAAGTTGTGAATTTGTTTTTAATTGAATTTAGATGTCGACGCTAATCGATCTTCATATGGGCAATTAAACTTTTCTTTGTTGCAGTAAAACACAAACTATTTGTCAATGAAAACCTTCATAGTCCATCCAGGATAAAACTATTCAAGATTAAGTACAAGGATATTTTGCCGGAAAAATGGAAAGTTCTGAATCGGTAAGAAGGATTACATATCAGAAGAAACCAATTGGAATTGAAAAGAAATTTGAAATGGGTTTTTCGATTTATACTACTTGTTTTGTAAAACAACATGTTTTTAAGTTTTTACTAATATTTTTTTAAATAATAGAAACATTCAAATAACATTATTCATGGAAAAACCAATCACTGATGTACTTATAAAAAATTTTAAAATTTCTCACACAATCTTTTCCTGTAAATTTGTTTTCAGAAAATAAAATAAACTATAATATAAAAAAAAAATAAAGAAAATTTGAATTTCGGTCTTCGGTTCCTTTAATCGAAATCTTTCCTGGATTGTAGTATCCTTTCACGAAAAAAGGAATGCCCCGAGTGAGGATCGAACTCACGACCTTAAGATTATGAGACTTACGCGCTACCTACTGCGCTATCGAGGCAGTTGAGCATTGCGAAATTCTATGTACATCATTAGAATAACATCATTGTTTCTAAACAAAAACGACAACAGATTTATCTTTTATCATTTGTTTTATTTATTTGAAAAGATAAAGTATTGATTTATTATTCGCACTATAATTTTTTTAAGACAAAATAAATCAACAGTTCGTTATGGGTTTGAAAATGATTTCGGAAATCGAATCCTTGGGGTATTATTGTGACAAATTAAAATTTATTTGCGGCAACTGTATGAGGTCGTATCAAGTCATCGAATGGCGAAATAAATCATTTATTACTATTTGCATGCCACCAGGTCATATCTCATTGAATGGTGAGTGGAAAAGGGGAATAAAGGCTTTCGGTTGTGTGAGACTGGGTGCAGATAGAAGGGTGATATGGACAGACGGTAATTCATTGAGAACTGGTTCAAATTCCTTGACAATGTGCTAAAATCTATTTCGGGACCAAACTTTAAACCAGGCTTCTCCTAAAATAATCCATGGACTTGTGAACAGCCCGTAATTGGAATGCGGCAACTTTGGTGTATCCTTTCACGGTTTGTTGTTCGTCCTCGTTCAATCAATAACTATACCATATTTGATTCGATTTTGTGGAATAATATCGTTCACATGTATTGATAGATGTAAAAGAGTTGTTACTTTATAACGAAATTGCCCTCAAGGCGGTAGTCAATAAATGAAACGTATGTTTTCTTTTATTACTATAATAAGGGTTTTCATACAATGTTCTTCATGCAATCCACATTAACTATGGTCATGTTCAGAACTTGATTCTTAAAATATATATATTTATATTAGAATATATATTTCAGAAATATAATAATATAGATAATATTTTTCCAAAATTGATAAATGTTCAATTTAAAAAATGACAGTTGCACAGTCCAAATTGATATCTCTGGAACCAGATGTCGTAGGAACTTCATATACGTATATATACGCAGCTTTACTCTAATCATTTCAATCGAAAATACCATTTCATAATTGGGAAAAGAATTGGCATTCAAAATAAAACCCAAATTTTTATACAGCCCCAAACCTATTCATCTTCATACGAGTACAAATACCAACAGCATGATCCACAGGCCGCTGATATGACATCAGCCCAGCCGTTGTCTGCAGCTCAGTCGGGCGCTTACCAAGGACTGCCTCAATCACCGCCATACAACACGAATCTTCCTCCAAGGCCGGTCGCTCCAACAAACGCCGCTCCTCCACCCCGTCCCTACGCGCCTCCTGCACGACCTCCTTCGCAGGCTGGCAACACACCCACGCCCAGCCCTCAGACCCCTCAAAACGTACAACAGCCGCCTCCTCTGCGACGCATCGACAGCCGAAACTCTTTCTCCGCTCCACCGCAACCACAGCAACAACCACAACCCGGAGGTCAGCCTGTCACCATGAACCGACCTCCGAATCCCGGCCAGCAAGGTCCTCTACCACCTAGACCGCCTCAGCAAATGATGACGCCTCAGCCTCGTCCACTATCGGCACAACAACCTCCCGGAATGCGACCCCCGATTCCAAACAGCAACAACCCTCAGCAGCGCCCAATGTTTCCACCCAATCAACAGCATCCTGGACAACAACCTCCACAAAGACCGCTCTTACGTCCCCAACAATCAGTTCCTGGACAAATGTCCCAACCAATTCGACCACCCTTTCCACCACAGCAACAGCCTCAACGGCCCATGGGACCAACGAATCAAATGCCTTTGCAAAGACCTCCACAACCACAGCAGCAGCAGGCACAAAAGCCACTAAGTCAAACCGTACAACAGCAATATTTGAGCCAGAGAAACTCGGGACCAGATCCAGACAACAAGACATATCAACCAAAACCAGGATCTGAAAACATGTCAAAACAACTGCTCTCAAGCATTCATGACGATGATGAGGATGTAGTAATGGGACGAGCTACAACTCCCAATTACCCCCAAGCTGCAGGCAATCAACCACAACAGAATTATCAGCAGAGACCATCCTCGAACACGTCTCCAAACTCCACAAACTTGGTGTTGAACAGAGACAATTCTGGTCGGAATTTGAGCAGTCCATCAGGACAACCACAGAATCAACAATTCGATCTCCAAGCGATGAATTTGCCTTATCAAATGCAAAGATCAGACAGTAAACAGTCTATTCCTTCTCGACCACAGTCTCGAACCCAGTCCAGGCCTCCTTCTGGACCTGATAATCCCCCTCCTGTGCGATCGTCACCCGAATCATCATCAATCGCTCTCAAACCTTCTGTTTCTTTCGTGGATCCTGAAGCATCGAAACAAAATGCAAATTCGGCAATCAATTTGAGGACAATTCCAGAGGGAAATCGATCCGTGAATTCTCCCTTAAACCTTCAGAATATTCGTCCCGAGTTCAAAGTGGGATCGCTAACAAATTCCTCGAATAATTTCCCCAAACCAATAACATCTCCACAAAATCTCCAGCAATCCGTCAACGCATTGAATTTGAACTCGATCTTGAACTCGGATCGTCCCAAATCTCTCGTCTCTGACTACGATCGTGGTCGGAACTACACCAGTGGAGACAGTGCAATAGGCAGTGCCAGTTCAGGGAGGGTTTCCTATCAATATTCAAGTAAATAATGTGTAGAATGTGCAAAACTCGTTGATAATTTCCAAATGATGATCGCTTTCAATGTTACTGATCTAATTTCAAATTTATTTGCAGAGGGAGACAATGACAGCGGCGTGGACGAGTCGACACAAGGAAATGTAAGTCTTTAAATCATATTTAGCCTCGCATGATTGTCTCAAGCGAGCAAGTCGATCAATGAGTAATAAAATTTTATGACTATCTGATCAATTTTCCGCTTGATCTGGCTTAATTGCGATCCCGCGAATCGTTGATCAAATTGTAGCAATTCGCCAGTCAGTTCCAAATTGGCTTTGACTCAAAGCAAACACTGTTGATCTAACGAACTGTAATGAGTGGGTGTCTTTTAAATGATTAGGGTGCGAAAACTGAAGAAACAAAGAGTGAAGTTTAACGTTTATCCAAAGGTGATTTGTTAAAAGCATTATCACGCGAGTTAAGGATTTATAATCTTTCTTCCTTTGGTTTCAATTTAATTGAACTAAAAACAATAACAAACTATAATATTAAAGAAGAAATATAAATACACAAATCTTATATACTTATCTATAACATTAATTAATAAATTATGTATTCACAAAATTGATGAATAAATTAAAATACAAATAATTAAAGGAGCGAAACGGACCAGCCTCTCCAAACTCGCCATTAAAGTCACCATCCAAGATTCCGGGCTACTCGCGTCCCTCCAGCACCACGCCGATCAACAAATCGCGTAGCACATCCCGCACTCGGCTGACTGCAAAGACACCAGAGAATCCCGTCGAGCCGATCATCAAGAAAGGTAGTTTTTATTGAAATATAAGACAAAAATTGAGGAGATCATAACGAATTCTTTATTATCATAAAAAATCAATCGGACGCATTCTGATAGATATATTTAGATGAGAATATTTTTTTATTCCAGTACCAATGAACAAGATCCAGGTGGGAGGAGCTCCATCTCCAAATCTGAAGCAAATTAAGTCCAAGATTGGTTCGCTGGAGAATGCAACGCACAAGCCTGGTGGAGGACATGTCAAGATTGAGTCGAAGAAGATAGAGATTAAGGCGGCTCCGAGAATCGCTGCTAAGAATGAGACCTATGTCCCAGGTGGAGGTGATTAGAAGGTAATTGAGATTTGTTTAGATAATGGGATTGCTTGAGCAAAGCCACGAGTTGCGTTTTGAGTAAGTTGATTGCAAAAAAAAACTAAACAAATCATAAAATGTACAAATACAAAAGAGAGACGACTCGGGGGCATCGAACTATGAAATTAGGTATTGTTTTTGACGAGAGAACATATTTGACAAACCAATAATGTATATTAAAGTAAAGTTGTTTATTGGAAGACAGTAAATCGATGAATTGGAAATGTAAAGAACAAAATTTGCACACTAAAGAACGTTCGCTGCCTCAAACAAATCGTAGACCAATCACCCGTACAACGTATCGTAAATTTGCAGAATGGAATGTCCCGCGCCCTGGGTAAGGACTGTCTTTTGGCAGAATTACCCAAGCGTGCGGATCCATTTCCATTTCTGATGCACCGTTGATTATTATTATTTGGTATCTCTTTGGATCGCTTTCACAGATAGTACAAACGAAGTTGCAATGGAATGCTAGGCCCAAGATCGGCTCCCTGGACAATGCTGGCCACAAGCCGGGTGGCGGCGACAAGAAGATCGAGTCCATTAAACTGGACTTTAAGGACAATGTTAAGTCTAAGGTGGGCTCGAAGGACTACATAAAACACGTTCCGGGCGGTGGCGAAGTCAAGGTGAGGCTTAGAGAGAACCACTGTAGTACTAACCAAGAAAAAAATTATAGAGCGAAGTTAAATTTTCAATAGTATTTTTCTGTGTAAAAATTAAAACTAACCGGAAAATGCATGACTTAACCTATTTTTGGGTATGCAAAATAAAATAAACGTGGTTTTGCATTGAAATGATGAATGGAGAGCATGTCTTGTCAGGATTGTCTAATTTCCTAACTAATTGATTCTAAATTTATGCATCTGATCATTCCTTTTACAAATACCGCTCAATTCTGTGTGGTTTAAGGTGTCTATGGAAGACCTTCCATATAACAGTCAAGAAAAAGAACGCCCAGTTGTAAGTAGATGACATGTCAATTAAATCATTCAAAGTAACAACAAGTTTTTTGTGAAAATTGCTACTCTTTTTGGATATGATATTTAGGCAGTTTTCAATTGGCTAATCAAATGCACCAGTTTCTGCAATTTTATCAACATGATTTTTCTGTAAATACAATTGCTAAATAAAGTGTAAATAATTGGATGGAATTCATCTGGTTGTAGTGATATTGACTTTTGTATGTAAAATGTTATTTATTGTTTTCATAAATAATCAAATTATTCCCATTATTATCAACATCACATTTGTCCTTTTTACATTGGCAATCATTATCGTTTTTAAGAGTGAATTAGCACTAATATTTCTTTAATTAAATACATAGTTTAACAGCATTTGGTTTTATTGTGATAACTTAGTTAAAAGTTTATTAAATAATGAACCAATCTTCTATTATTCCTATTATTTTTATTGATTATTTATTATATTATTTAAAATTTATACTAATTTTACTAGATATTTATTTTATACTACTTTAATATTACTACATACTTTTGATTTAAAATGACAACGTAGTGTTTTATCAAAATATAAAAAACGACAATAATTTACCAAAAACATTATAATAACATAACCTAAAAAACGAAATGATTAAAAATTGAAACGAACTTTAAATACAAATTGTAATCGATACACAATTTCAGTGTTTAATATTGTAATGTAAATAAATTCGGATAAAAATACAATAACCTCATTGTACAAAACCATATAAGATTAGTCTGAATTAGTATGAATCCATAGATCTAATTCATATCGAATAATAATCTTTCAGATCCAGACCCACAAGGTGGAGGTAAAAGCCCAAAGCAAGATCGGTTCCTTGGACAATGTCAAGTACAAACCGGGTGGCGGTGACAAGAAGATCTTTGACGACAAAGAGTACTTGCGAAATGTGGAGCATCCGATTGCGCCCTCCCAGCCATCTCAGGTAAAATCCGAAACCAATAGCATGAGTGCCTCAATGGTCAAGAGCTAAAATGGCTAAAACCACAAAAGGAGTTAATCGAGCGACTGATTGATTTGTAAATCAAAATTGAAAAAGTCACACAAATCTGCAATAATTTTTCTTTTCTAAGAAAGCACAAAAGCGCCTGAGAATGGCCTAATCGACAAATTCTGCTTCGAATCACATTTACACCGTTATTTAAGATTAAATTTGGCAAATGTTTCTAAATTATTTTACTGTAATTTTAGGACTATGTCTACACTTATTATTGATCAATTCCACCCACAATTTGTATTCCATTTGATAAATATTGGTTATCTGTAAGTAGAAATGGCGATTTTAAGCTGAATTAGAAATAAAATGAGAAAATAGTTTGAGCTTTTGCTCCCGATCCTATTAACTTTTAACCCCTAAATAAAAGTTTCAGTGTTACAATTGAACTAACTATTTGATTAAACTTGTTTTCCGTCGTTTGGTGTATTTCTTTGTTTAACTTTAAAATACTTATAATGTTGTTCATCTGACCAACAGAACCCGGATGAAGATGCTGCCTCGACTGGTACAGATGAAAATTCGAATCAGCGAAGTTAAATCGTTGTTTAAAGATTCATTTTTTGTATTTTGTTTCTTTTGTAGTAGTTCTTAAGACAAATTTATACATTTAAAAATTCTTGACAAAATGTATGTTAGATATTTTACACAAATAAAAATTCAACCTATATTGGATCATTATATAAAGATCAATTCCAAAACTAAAAAAAAAACTTGATGATTAAAAGGACATTAACTTTAAGCCTAGTTTAAGGATTAAAATCCGCGCACATATGATTTCAAGTAACTTGAAAAGAAACTATTGTACACTTGTTTGTAATATTATTGTTAAGTTATGAATAAATTATCACAAAAATGATCGCAAATGCACAACCGATCATAAACATAAAAGATGCTCAACTGACAAGTGATCTTCACCACCTGTTTTTTGCATGAGGATTAAAACCACTCGATGTTGATATCCGATTTGGATTAAAGCATGGATTTTGCAGTTATGTTTTTATTTATAAATTTCTTTTGTTTATCATATTTCATTTCAGCGATCAGTTAGAGTTCGTTGAACACAGTAACAGTGTATTTTGAGGTTAGATATTCGATCAATGAAGCCTTGATTTATGACGCAATTTTGTATTTTGCACTTATAATATTTAAAAACTTTGTATAACAAAAAGAACTATGGATCAAACAACCTTCATCAGAATTCAGTTTTTATACATTTTGCATGAATTATGTAACAGAAATTTATAAAAAGGTGTAGTTTTAATATGGTGGAAAAGTGATCTGATTATAGTACGATCCTTTCATTTTCAAATCATATTTTTATTACTATCGGTTCTAACCGTAATAAATGCATATTCATGTTTAAGAGGTATTACTGTGTAACCAAATCAAATAAACCATATTATATAAATAAACCAAATCACATCTCTATATATACAGAAATATATATTGAATAGAATTTGAAGTATTTAATTAAAAGTTGTTTCACTTGGTTCGTTGTTCCTCTCACCGTATTTCCTTGTTGCTGGTTAGTGCCTTTGTTGGAGGTTGCAACAACAAATCTTGTAAAAAAAAACTGTAGTATATCACCATCACCCCTCTGCCGCTGCAATTTGGAGTACATTTGTAGAAAGTAAGTGTTGATATCTTCGAACAAAACGGTAATGTCAAATTTGTCAGCCATTTTTCCAAATTTGAAAATTTACAATTTTATTTAGGTATATATTTTTCGGACACTATCCGCTTTTACACTCAAAGTGCCAAAACAAGCTAATTGATACTTTCAGCTGCTAATATTCTGTCTTGTAGCATGGAGTTTTAAATTTTTGGCGGTAGGGGCGAAGAATTGCAAAAGTTGGTTTTTTGTTCGACAGAAAAATCGCGTGACTGATTCAGTTCGAACGGAACTATTGCTAATATTGTTGCCTGCCTTTGAGCTGTGGAAAAGTCAGCCACCACCGCCAACGAAATTGGTATCGGAAACCGCCAAAGACTTGTTTGTAATTAACAGTTTCCTCGATTCAACGAATTAAACAAATTAATACCATTTTAATTAAATTCGATTTTGTAAAACGGTGTTGGATTGGATTTGGAACTAATATAGATTAAAAACGAAAATGTTTTCTAAAAATTACAGTAAATTGCTTCTATAAATTGAAGTATAATTAAAAAAGATAAAGTAATTGCATTTAAGGTTTTTTATAATCAACTTTCCAGAGTTTGTATCTTTTAATACAGTTGCACATTATGTTTTTCTTTTTTTAATTTAATATAATATATAATAGTTTAAAATTATTTTGTTACAGTAGTTATTTATGTAAGAAATTTAAGAACTCAAAGTTGGTTGAGTAATAATTTTTGTACGAGGAAGACGTGCAAAAATTGGACGAAAAAAACAACAAAAAATTGCAATTCTTAATTAATTTCTATCTTTTCAAAATTTATCTCGATTTAGAAATTCAATGCCACTTTATTTGAGAAATTTCCTATAGTTTTGACAGTCAAAACATCAAAATTGAATGTAGAAAGTAAGCCAGAATAATATTTGATCAGTGAAAAAATCTTTGTGATAAAACATCTCACAATTAAATTGGACTAAACATGCAGAAAAATTCGAAATTACCAACTTCTGTTCCAAAATATGATGGATTTACTGGCTATTCTTCAAAATGTTTCTCAAATGTGTAAAGGAAATGAAATATAAAGTACAAAAATTATAATAAACCAATAATAACTAAACCTTTCTTTCCAACATCGTTTTCGGATCGGAAAATTGATTGCAAAAAATTAACACAGATATTATGTATGCCTTTTGTTTGCTTTCATCTGGAGTAGTGGCCGTAAGTTGAATCTTCATTTGTTTATTTTGTGTAAAATTTTCTAATATATTTGAACATTATTAAATTTCCCCCTTGAAGAAGAAGGAAATAACTCTCAATAAATCAGTCTAAAACGGTTTCCCCTCCTCCTTCCCGTTTTTTTATTAGCTATGGCGGTCGTCGACCCTAAGCACTTCAATGTCCCTGCCCGCAGAATGTCTCGTTTTGTCTGTGACCACCGTCGCCTCAACACCACCTGCCCGCAGAAGGCGCCTTCCTAGTGGCCGGGCTTGGCACCCCAAACCCTTCCGGTGTTTTTAAATTTAAAGAAAATTTGAAGAAAGAAAACCAACACATTCAAGAACAAACCGAAGAAATCACAATTATATTCAAGAAAATCACCCAATTAGAATCCAGCCATTTATTGGAATTTGCACCCGCAATTCGTCGTTTACATTAATCAAGAGGGCGGTGTTGTGATTGACTTACTTTGCAGCTGTGCAAAGTCAGACCCAACCATTTTCCCGCTTTAGCCGTGGCACTTTCAAGAAGAAAAAATCAAGAGAAATATCAATCCTTTTGCCGATTAAGAGCAAAATGTGGATTACATGAAAAATATCATTAAAACTAGATTTAAAAGAATCACTTCCGTCCATTTAATGCAATTTTAAGTTCAATTAAAAGAGCACTTTTCAATTAGATTATTTATTATTAATAATTAATATTTAATAATTTATTTTACAATTAATTCGCATCCATATTAAATACAGTGATGATATTCCGTAGCGGGTCCAACTAAATCAACCCAATTCTCGTCGTCCAGGAAGAATGTTTATTGAAGATTCCAGAATGCAATATTTTATATATTAAAAAAGAAGATCTATACAAAACCTAAATTAATTAACACAAAATGGATGTATTGGTAGGAATACAAAATTCTTTTCTATTACTAAAAAAAAGTCGGTTTGCATACAAAGTAATTGTAGAGTTAGTTACAAATTTTGAGATTCGGAAAGACACGGAAATCATCTCATTCCCATACCTTTGCTTCCCTCCACACAGTCTATTTATTTCCATTACTTTTCTTTGTTGAATGTCGCGTCATTATTAGTTACTTGTTTGATTCTTGTCATCATTAAAATATTGTTGTTATTCCAATACAAAATACTATTATAATTACTATTTAATTCCATACAAAATATATATGTGTTAATATAAAAAAGAAAACAAATTGACTGTTAATTGTTGTTGTATTATTGGTTGCTTTTTAGGATTATCATATTTTACTTTTTTATGAACGTTTTTGAGCTTGAGTCTGGTGTTCGACTATTCGGTACTTCTCCTCTGTTACTACTCTGGTTCCTGCTATCTTGGCCATTTTTGGTTTTCAAACTCTGCCCTTCCCCTTGCCATTAAATGCCTTCTTCCAGGAAAAATTCGAAATAAACTAATGGTAAGTAAAAATTAATTAAAAACTATTTCCTAAATCATTTCTTCTAAATGCAGTACATGAGAAATTAACAAATCTGATATGATTTTTAATATAAAAGTACGTAAAATTTGTCGAAACAACAATTGAGATATTTTTAAAAGGATTTCCTAAATGACGAAGAGCTGCAAAATTGATTAAATTAAGTTTTAGAAACCCTTTAGAAGAACTATTATTAAAATTGAGATTCAAACAATTACAAGCTGAACACTAATTTCATAGCTGCTGCGGATTTGGATAGTTGTGTCTTGGCTTGACCGTTTCTGACTAGAATATTAAATTACTGGTGCAATTTTCTAATGGCCAAAGACAAAAAAATAGCTATAACAAAACTAATCCATTTAAAATTCATTGCTTTGGTTATATGGCTTTTAACAAAACATTTTCCAGTTTATGGTCATTTAAATTTGACAAATCATTTATGTAGTCGATAATTTAATAAATGATTTCCTAAAAATAATAAAAAAATAGATACCCTACATTTCGACATTTGTAAAATCAGCAACCCATGCTCCATGTGTACTACGATTCTTCCAATACATTCCCTTTTACAGCACATTTCAAAGTTTACTGTGATCAAACAATAATCATAAAACCATCAGTCTTTAGCTTGTGTCAATAAAAATGTTTCGAGTAAATAAATCTGTTCTACAATAAAAAAAAACGTAAATATGAAATCATCGTTCACTTTCGTCGTCTTTCTGCCTTTTGGGGGATTTTCTTGGCCAAATTATACCACTTCTGAGCTATGCGATGATGCGATTTGTGCTAATCTGATGTGAGTTTGTCACAATAAAATGGCACCTGGTTATTTGTATTATTTTGTTCGGCTTTTGTTTTTTTCATCTTCTTTTTCCATTTTTTTAGAATATTCTAATTACGTTTAGTACAAAAAATAGAGGCCTTACAAAAATGTTAGCACGGCGATTAAACAATCTTGGTTTTTTAGAGAGAAAGAGGGGTAGTGAGAAAAGAGTGAGACACAGAGCAATAAATTGATTCAATTAAATACAGTTTTCTGGTCTCTTAATCTAGAGTCAATTAATTTCTGGCTTTTTTTGTTTGTCTGTTTGTTTACATTCGTTATTTACTTCCTCACTTTTTTAAGGTTGTTGTTGCATCATTTTTTACATAACCACACACTTTCGTTGACGCCTCTTTAGCGGCTCGGGCCGCAGCACTGCTCGAACAGCTTCGTCAAACACCTGGAAGTAAATAAAGGAATAGTATAGAGATGAGTCAGTGCAATCAAATACTACATAAAAGCTTTCGCGAATAAAGTATTTAGAAACTGTTGCCAACTGTTCATTTTAATTTTATGAATCAAATTTGTCAGCCATAAAATGGTAATAATTAAATGAATTAAGAACAGTTTATTTCGTACAAAGCATCCACATTAGTTTACAAAATATGTAGGAATGGGAAAATGACAACATTACCTGTCATTTTCCCAGACAAGTGAAAATTGGAATTGCACAAAACATAGTATGCAACTTGTAGGTAATGGTACTTTAACAGTTTTCTTCGACAAATTTTTGAATAAAAAATTTTAATTTTTGTTTAATTCGCTACAATGTCAATAATTAAAAAGCAACATAAGAATTATTATTTTCTAGAAGTACATAATAGTTATTTAAACAACGTGTGGGAATAATGAACCATAATTAAACTCGAGTAGGTTTCTAATAGATACGTATACGAGTGTTTAATTTTGTGTTTTTCCAACTAGTTTTTTACAAGATTTTATACAATTCGCATATTATCATTTTTCAGCGAAATATGAAGTAAAGAATAAGAATACAACCCAGTACTAAATTAAGGTCTAAACACATACAATTAAGGGAATTACTCGTCAAGCGAATAGAACTCTTGATCTCAATTTTTCAAAATATCTCGACAGCCTTGCACCATGCACGGTATCACTGATATGCCCGTGATAGCATTCATCATTTAAACCACATTTAAAAGCCATAATCAACATTTAAGAAGAACTTTACTTTTTGTCATTTAATGTGAAAAATTTTAATTGAATAATGAATCACGGCCTACTTTATTATAGACATGAAAACGTCAAAATATATATTTCATTCTAAGCTACTAAGATAAAAAATTAAAACTTTTAGTAGTTAAATTTTGGCACAAGGTACTAATTTCGTGTATTTACATGATTTGTAATCGTCTGCGGGTATTGAATTATACTTTTTTCAACACTGTACGATTATAAAAATGGCTACTAAAATGTAAACAGAATTGTATAAAATACATTTTGCATTATCCGAACCTTTTTTTATCAAAACTATGTCGCAGGCATCACTGGTATAACTTATCGGTAAAAGCCCGAAAAGCAAGTAGAGAATCATGTAGGAAGGGTTTAATGAAAATAAATTATGTCTTCCTAATAAATCTGTTTAATTTTTATGGGGTCATGAAAACATTTTATTAACTGTAATTCCTATTCACGTCTTTAATTTTGAAATTACCACATAATTTTCTTCGGGTATCTTTAGTATCTATAGAAAGAATGATAAAATTTAAGATAGTAATCAAATTAACCATAGAAATATTTAGAAATTAAATAACATTATTAAAAAAAATAATTTTCTTAGATATAAGAGAAAGGGGTTTAAATTTTTTTTTCGATAAGAAATAAAAGTTTCTGGTTGGTTTTTTGTTAGTTTACGTACGCGAATGGACTATTTATTATATTATAGAAATAAAGAAGAACAAGAATGTCAAAAGGCATTACTTACAAGTTTGCGTACTAAATTTTGTGCAATTTCCCAAAAAAGGTAATTTTAATACTGAAATTTTCATAAGCCAAATGACTTGTTTTAATTTATAATTCGATCAATAAACTTTATTTTTGGTTATTTAGTAAATAAACATAAATAACAATAACAAATGTCTATTGAATAACATTGACAAAGTCATAACTTTTGCGCACACTATTTGGGGTTTTTTTTACCTAACGGAATTGCTCAAAACAACTTATTTGTCAAAAATCTTATTAAAAACTTAGACAAAATTGAGTCTATTCAACTAATACTAGGTGTAAAACCGGCGTAATTTCTGCATAATTTGGAAATGAATATTACCTGTTTCAGTCCTCGTTGCGTTAAAGCGGAACACTCCATGTATTTAACAGCCCTAATTTTGTTGGCCAGCTTTTGGCCCTGTTCCCGTTTCAGCGGCGACAACCCTTGCTCGGCGAGTGCGGAGAGGGTCTCGCGGTCGTCCCTCAGATCGATCTTGGTGCCGACGAGGATGATGGGAGCGTCGGGGCAGTGGTGTTTGATCTCGGGGTACCACTTCGAGGTCACGTTCTCGAAGGAGGAGGGACTGGCGACGCTGAAGCAGATGAGGAAGACGTCTGTCTGGGGGTAGGAGAGCGGCCGCAGCCGGTCGTAGTCCTCCTGGCCGGCCGTATCCCACAGTCCCAGCGACACCTGAATGCCGTCCACCACCATTGGCGCCGAATAATTGTCAAAACTAGAGAAGAGAGAAAGCACAAGACGAAAATTAATCATCATTCCCCTCAAAAAGAAGGAAAAAACCACAAAAACTCACACTGTGGGCACATATTCGCCGGGAAAACTATCTGTGGTGTAGGAGATTAACATGCATGTCTTTCCGACAGTTCCATCGCCGACGACAACGCATTTTATAGGCCGTCCAGAGGACATTTTTCTGTGAAATCAATCGCCAAAAGAAAATGGTGAGTAAAATAATGCAGAAAAGGCGTCAACAATGAGAGTCATCTCACGTTTAGGCGAGATATCCCTCACCAACTGTTCATGGGATATTATTTATTTGGACGGCGGTGTTCTGGAGGTCTATTTTTAGCCCTCCAATTACGCCGGGAAATACCAATGAAGCAGGAAAAGTGGAGAAGAGGAAAATGACAACAAGAATTCGACGACTTGCTCACCTTTTACTTAGAAGTTAAAATACTTAAAGCACTACTCGCACTACCGACCACACCATACACAAAGACTTGGGGACCGTATCGGAAACGAGACGGGAAATTATTTTTAAACTTTTTTAAAAAAAAAATTAACAAATGTCACAATTTTTGACACAATCTTTGAATTTATTTTTTAAAAAACAAATCACAGCAACAACACTATTATTTTGGTTGTGAACCATAGTTATCGGCGGTGTTTTTGAATTCTGAATTTGAAAATTTTAAATTTTCAACGATCAACGATTGTGATGAGAGGTGCTAGGAGCAGCAATTTATATCGGGAAACAAGGAGATGGAAGACCATCTGTGAAATATCCTAGTTCTTCAATAATAAATCAACTGGATAAGCATCCCCCATTATTTGAGAAGAGGGTAAATGTGATATGTCAATTTATTCTTACTCAAATTTGTCGGTGTCAAAAACATATTGGAGTTAATTGCAAAATTATTGGCATTAGTGTTAAGATGTTGGTACTTGTGTTTAACTATTTAAATTTGTTGTTATAAAACGGACTTTCATAAAAAACAATTACAAATATTTAATAATAATCATTTTTATATATATTTTTATTAAATCAAATAAAAATTTTGGAGAAACAATATCTTAAATACATGAAATGTGATTATATAAACATTATTTTATATTTATTCACAAGCTTTAAAGTTTTTTCATGTTTGATCAAATTTGACGCCCGGCTTTAATTCCTTCTATTTTTCTTGTTAGATTAGATGACATGAATAACTAGATCTCATGTTTTTTTCTCTTTGTCTTGGACAATAAATAAATAAAATTAAAAAGATGTAAAGAATAATTGAAATCCGGATATGTACACTGCGTTTTATCCTTTTACAACATCGTTCATACATATACACGTTGGGCAGCTGCGTACTAGTTATTTTTGCTATGAACTAAATAAAAAATATCTACAGAATTAATATATAGAATTACCATTATAAGACAAAATTTAACAAATAAATCATTTTCTTTAGTTTCCTTAGCATTCTAAATCCATCGTCTGATGTCAAAACGATGTTCAATTATTTGCAACAAACCTAGACTTTGGTTTTATAGTCAAGACGATGGCCAATGATAAGACCTTTCTTCGTGCCAAAAAAATTGAGATCAGATTGATACACTCCGAGATATTAATTAAAACTTAATCGAAGACCCCTTTCGTAAAAGGATGAAACGCAGTGTATATACAGTAGAAACCCGTTTATCAGAGGTATCCGAGGGATGAGGTAATTCGGATTTTCATATCTTAATTAAGAACAAACATACAAGGAAAAGCATTGTTGATGTGTTTTATTGGTAGACAAGTAGTACGGAAGCGGCTTTATTCGTATCATCCCAACGTACACATCGAATAAAATCATGAGACGAGTGCTTAGGTATTAGGATAACGCGGAGGGTCGGATAAATGGGTTTCGGATAAGCGGGATCCTACTGTATATTACATATCAAATTAAACATTAGCCTTAGTAGACTATCATAATGTTGCTATAAATGTAAATTAAACATTTGTTCAAAACTCAATGTTTAAATTTTCAACAACTATTAGTTCCAAAAGCTATTGAATTATATATTGTTCTGTTTATCAGAAATTATTAAATTAAATAATTGAAAACAGTTTTAACTGTATGTATGCTTTGCCTTTAAAGCAATAAATTAAATAATAATACAAAAAGATAATTTTCATTATTTTAATATAATATTTATTTATAACATATACTTAACAGATTATACTTTCTTATTCTTGGGTTTTTTACAAATAAATGTTTTCTAATTATATTGTTTCCAATAAAAGAAACTTAGAATAGAGATTTTCTTTAGGGATTGGTAAATTTAAAGAGAATTTACTTCATTGCAAATGTTTATTAATAGACATTGGTTTTAACTTAATATATAAAGAAATATAATATGAAGTAATAATCAATCAATAGTCTTGTAATAAATTTATTAGGAAAAGAAAAGTTTAAGTCGTCATTTGTCGAATTACATAAAAATACAGGTCTCTACATGAAAGTGGATGGAAAAATGGCCACCTTTTTGTACAAGCTGATAAATGTTCTAAATTTAAAAAATGTGTCACCTTAAACCTTTTCAAATAAATTGGAATTGTGTATAATGGCCACCCACAATTGGCCGATTCTCCATTATCTGTACGTTCGTCTTTTATCCGGACTTTTTTTCCATTTCCATTCAATTATGTGCTATTAGAAGCGTTTGTTCCTCGTCGAACTTTTCCGCTCTATGTAAAATTTTCACACAAACACCAACGCCAATTGGAAAAGCTATATACCAGTGCGCAAAGTCCAACTGAAAAGGATGGGAAACGTACAATTTTGAGGTGTATTTGTGTCGCCTGGGGAGCTTCATTTTCATTCTTATTGGCCCATTTAAATCGCTCAGAATTGAAAATGTACTCTGTATTGGGGAAAAGTAAAAACGAGCCAAAGCAAGCGTAAACTCTTAAATAAATTAAAAGCCCAAAGAAACACACGTGCTAATCTGATTTAGTGTTCTCCATTTGCAAAATTCGACAGATCCATTACTTTCTGACAAATAAGAATAGTTGTACATCAGTCACTTAAATGGATCAAGATCAAATAAAAACAGTTTCTTGTAATTATAATATTCTAAATGATAAGGTATCTAATTCAAACGTATTTATTTATTATTTCATAAACAATAATAAAAATCATTAAGAGAATTTATATCTCTTTTAATATAGTTTTTAAGAGAAAGGCGCTTTTTACTACATAGTTACAGCAATTGAAAAAGAACTAATCTTTAAATATAACATAAATACAAATACAATCGGAATTTGAGTTTAATAATAAATAATAAAATAAATATAAAGCACATTAAAACCGCTTAAAGTCTTCTCATTACAGATTCCTTCAAACACCCAGAATTCCATGGTACTTGAAAAGGGGATGAAACGTAAGTTCTAACGCGAGATTCTGCTGTGGAAATGACGAACGAGGGAGAAACAAGTGGGAGACGGACCACCGAGATGCAGAGTTTGTGGAGGAGCTAATGAGACGGTGGACTATATGAAAGAGTACTGTTGCCTTGACCAAAAATCCAACCTGAAAGAGGAAACGGCGAAGGATGGATGCGTCAAGTTTTAAATGCTAGAATATCCAATTTAAAGTTAAATGAAGAACAAATTCAATTTTTTTGTAAACAATTAATAGGCCCAAGGCAGAGGGGCGTAATAAATCATATATAATATATAAAGCTCATTGTAGAATAAATGACACTTTTGGTACATCTTTGATAAAGATAAAAAAAAAATTATCTTAAAATACAACACAAATAAAATTTAAATAAAGTTTAACTTTTAAAGTATTACACTTAATAAATATACATATATATAACATATATATTCATTTTGAAGAAATAACTTTTCTGTATCATGCGAATACTTTTAAATGAATTTTTAATGTGCTGTAAAAGCTCCATATTCGTAGGTAAACGTTCTGTAACAATACTAAGAATTAGGAATAGTAACTTATATGGGATTTTAGTGGATACTTTCGAAAATGGAAAATTAAAATCAAAATATGTACATATAAATCTGTTTTATTGATTACAATGCTTTGGAATTGGAATGTTTGGCAAAGGGTAAGAAGTAGTTTTCTATTTTTACAAAGAAAAAATTAGCTGATCCATTGATTCTTTATTTTTCCTTAGTGTAAGACGTTATTGTAGAGGGAGACTTGAGCTGACCGTCGTCGAGACAAGGTCCAATAAAGAACATAAAGCTTCAGCTCTAACTTTTCTACCAGCATTCAAAAACATTTATATTAAGTTCAAATTCCGTAATATCCAATATGTTTTATTGATGAAAGATGAAATCTTATGCCGCGAATACAGAAATTTTTTGTGTTTTAATTCATTATCAAATAAAAGCGCAAACTATATTATATTATTACTATATTTTTAAGAAGATTTTAAAAAAAACATGTCTAACTCGGAAACGATGAAATCCCGCATTTTAGCAATCTTTTTCTTTTTACTTTAAAATACTGATAAAAATAATAATTTTCATTTAAAAGCTGAATAAATTTTAGCAAATTTGACGATGTCGACATATTGTCTGATCCCATACAGAATACTTTAAAATTATATAAATTTTAAAAGCAAATATTTATTATTTTTTAAATTTGGAAAGAGCAACGAATTCGAAAGTTAAAAATATATTCAGCTTTGTTTATTAAGGATAATTATATTGGTTTAAATTGACTTATTAATTAATCATTCTTTAAATAGAATTATTTTGGGAACATTGTAGAATTTGACTGGATTTTTTTAATGATTCTTCTTAAAAATAAAGTGCTCCAAAGAATAACCAGGAATACCTATTCAATTCTTTACTACGAATTTTGGGGTAAATATTTACTTCTTTATTGTGTCATTACAAAAAATAAATGAAATATACTAAAAACCCATAATAATTGTAAATTTATAAACTTAACTATCTATAGTTTACTATTTAGAAAATGTTTTAATTATCAAAAGTCAAATATAATTTACATTTAAATTAAAAGGACTACGCAAATAACATTAAAGGGTGAAAAAACCCTACCGAATTTTAAGAATTTTTACTCCGAAATTAGATTAAAAAATCCTGTTAATTTCGAAATATATTCACATGAAACAACCCAACATCTTAGCTTTTAATTAGAATAACTGAATATTGATTTTAAATTAATCGATATAATGGTGATTAAAGTCAAATAGTCGATAATTTACCACGTGTATGCTATTTTGGTATTCACTATATGTAAATAAATAACATAATACCTATTAACATTTCGCAATTCAAATAATGTTAACGTTTCTTCTGATAAGGCTAATTAATATCTTTGCCATTTCGCTACATAGCAATTAAATAAATTATTTGCGATATTAATAAATTGGGTTGATGGATTTTTAATTAAGATCGCCATGTTAAAACCAGAATAGAAAATAGCGTATATGACAAAATATGACTAATATCGACTTGATTGATCTTCATAGAAATAAAAATCATCAAATAATAAACAATACAAAAAGTATTCAACAATTTTCACTTAATTATTATTATTAGAGATCTATTTTTGGCGTGGACTTCAAACTCATTCCACCGTGAATTATCTACTTAATATTAGTCATTGATAGATTTGCATATGCAGATTTCCATATCACCAAGTTCTTGAACTTTTTGCGTGAAAAAATGATAGACTTTGCAAAATTAAATTAAAGAAATCAAAACAGAGAAGTTGGACTTTAAAAGGGTTAAAAGAGAAAAACTGACACGCGCAATTTTTATCTAAAATTAGTAGGTTAGTAAATAATGAATTATATTATATATGTAGTTTTTATGGTATATAAAGCAAAATTAATAAATATAGCTCTCTGATTAGAAACAGTGATATCAGTCGACCTGTTAAAAGTCTTTAGAAAACTGAAATCGCTTCTAAATCTCTCACAAAGCCTCAATCAATAAATTGGCAGGCTAAAATCCATCCATCGTAGTCTTTGTTAGAGAATAGGGAACTTTCATTCATTTCACGCCTGTCTCTCTCGCTCAATCTCGGCTATTTATATAAGTGGCAGGCTAAAAATAATTATTGGAATCATCGTCGTCATTCGGCCTACCTTAACTTTATTCTTCAAACATCCTGCAGATGAATCCATAAATAACCAGCTACTATGTTGTGAATTTTTGTGGCTTCATTGATTTTGTTTTTTCCGTCATTCTTATAATTTTTTTTACCATTTTTTCTCTGAAAATGTGATCATTTTTCCCGAAACAGAACCAAGATAATGCAACTGGCAACGTTTTCATTTAATTTTATTGGCCTCTCTGGCCATGGTGGTTTGAAGACTAATGCTCTATTAACTCTTTCCACACTGATAAGATAACGAGGCTCGCGTTTGTCTATTCTATATGACACGAATTGGGGCCAATTTTTCACATCAGCTTACTTTGTGTTTGTGTTGTTGCGATGAAAATTGGCCGGTTTTTTGCGGATTGTCATTATGAGTTTAGATATCAAAATGATCTTATGAGAGAGCCAATTACAAATGCACATTTTCTGTATTGTTTTTATGTATATAAAGAGCTAGTATAGTATTTTTGCACAAATAATGGGAGGAAAACACATTGAGACTCTACGCAAAAATCCCAATCACATGGCTTTTTGGTTGCTACTGCTGCTGCTGGTGTATTATATACATTTAATAACACGACATGTAAACAACAAGCATATGAAACAATAATAATATTCTACTACTATAAAAATAAAAATGTGTAACCCAACAAGCATGGTCGCTGTCGTCGTCTCTCTGACAATAATATAACGTCATCGTCGTGGTCTAGCCTATAACGAAGAGCAGAAAAAACACAACAGTTCAGGGAAAAAGAATATAGCGCGGGACAACGAAATATCGTCATCATCACAATCATCAACATGGGATAGAAAATATTAAATGAAAAAAAGATAGGCTTCTGCGAATTTTCTTCAGTCATCATAGATAGAAATCTCGAGAGCGGGAGAAAATACTGTAGGCGAAATACGAAAATTCGCCAAAGTTTGACGGCTTAATATTGCCGCCATGCAGCGTCACAAAAGTGAATATTATAGTGAGAAGAAATCAAAACAAATATCGGATAAAATTCTGAATGAAAAGGTAAATACTATAGATTGACGTCATCGGACTAAATAATTATCTATTCTACAGCAGTGAAACGACGACTCAACAACAGCAATTAGTAAGTATAGAGAGTATATAGATTGTATTGAAGGCAAAAAGAAGAATAGAAGAAAAAAACAAAAAAAAGTATAATAAGAGCGCTGAAACATGGGTCATGTGTCAACAGTTGGCTTTAAATCATGTCAAAGTGGCCAAATCATTAGCATAATCATCGATTCGAGATCGATTCTGCTCTCCTTTCAGATGTCAAAGTTAAGGACCGGCCCCATAAATAGAGCTTTCTTTAGGAGGAAGGTAAGACGAAGCAGTATATAGAAGATTCGGTCCATTTACGGCCGTACGTTTATACATAGAAAGGCGCTTACTGGGAAAAAAGTTTGGTCTGTCCTTTGCTAGTACGCATCTTTGACGCGCATCCAGTTCCGTGGAGAACCAATCACAAAATCCGTCCCGTTTTCAAAGGAATTTCTGTCCGGTGTTATGCATGTGGGAGTTTTAAATCGACAACGAAAATCCCTGTTCGTCAGTCGTACTCTGCGCTTGGTGGTGTGACTCGTCCAGGACATACGGATTCTATATACGGTCCTTCGAGGTTTTGATTAGTAGTGCGACATTCTGTGAATTATTGTGCAAAATTTAAAAAGGAAATGTTAGTTGAAAAATTCAATAATTATGTATTGAGATAGAACACAAAAAAAGTGAATATAATTTCTAAGAAAAAATAAATAAATTGCAACGCAATTCGATAAATTAAAAAAATATTGACCAGACTGATTGATCAAGTACCCGAAATTTTGGCAATAGATTGACATGAATGAAGTTCAGTGAATCGCGGCTCCAAGGTCCCTCCAGGTGGATTTATCAGAGCCCGCGTTTTGTTTGCTGATGGGCCCATTTAGATGCATAAACTGTATTCATTACGCGATACATAATTTATGAAGCGAACTGTGTCAACAAACTAGGGTTTCCCGAATCAAATTGAGATCCATCCACACACAACTACATTTACAAAAACCATATATCAGAAAGTGTCGAGAAGAAAAAAAAAACTAAAGAGAAAAGAAACAAGAGAGAGACATGGTTAAAAATTATAAGAAAACTCACAAAATACAAGCTATTTTTATAAAAGCGACACAAAAATGCTGTTTGCCTTGCCTCGGTTTGGTCTGCTGGTCTTGTTAGCTCTAAAATACTCTGATTAAAAAGCTTACAGAAGCTCTATAAATTGAAAACACAGTTTTGATTGTGTGAAGTGAGAAACGATCACCATATATAAAGTACACTCCGCGACAGTAATCAAGAACACAAAATACTACAAATTTAGAAAAGTTGATTTTATTGTGAATTACGAGTATGTATGCATATCTTTCACTAGATTTAAAGAATGAAACAATAAATTTTGTAAATATATTTTTTGTGGAGAATTTATCATACATGGATATCTTGTTAATTTAAAATGCTATACTCTGTTGGTAAAACGAAATAGTTTACTAATAGTTATTTATAAAACTAGATCTTTTTAATCAAACAGTCGAGTCCTTTAAAGTCGCGAGCGTAGCGATAGGTTTAGTTTATTTTAACCAAGTCAGACTTTCGGTAATCTTGTATCCCTCTCTTGCACATGGTCGAAAATAGTAATTCATAAAGAGGTCCGATCTTGGCATTTCATTTATTAGTAAAATATTCGTATATTCAATATCTACTAATACAGTTAAACCTATCAACCATATGAATTTGATGGATTTCTTTCGTGAAAGTCACACTTTAATAATAAAGTAACAGAATTAGTGTTTTAAACAATTCTTTAAAGCATTTGTGCTTTAAAACACTTTTACAGAATATATTTTAGTGTCTTAATATCAATTTATTGCAAAAAAAATCATAAATGATATAACGCACATTTTGTATAACCATAATTCGATAAGATACATATTAGTTTTTAATTAACTGAAGTGTAATTTAAATAATTTTGGAATGTTATTTTAAATTGAAAATTCTATTTAGTAACTTCAAAAGTAGTTTATTTATTTGTATTTCATTTTATTAATAATTAATTGAGTAATGTCCTATTTTATATGGCGCAAAATTTAATCACATATTTTTATTATACTTTTTATACGATCAACTGTGTTAAAATAATTGTAATTATTATTTTTGCGTTATAAATCTAGATTTTACTGCGTCTTTATTACTGTCGCTAAGTGTATAACACTACAAAACAGTACGGCCAACCTTTCGTATGTATTTTATAACGTGGATTGTAGAGCTTTTGCGATCGCACTCGAGTAAAACTGGTCTATGCTTGAGTATTGTATTAAACCAGCTGCTCTTACTCTCCGCTTTTTGTTGGATCTCTCTCACAAAAGCTTCAAAAACCTCAAAGGTAGCGGACGCAAAATAGCCACGAGGTCGCGATTTAATAAATAATAATAACTTGGTTAAACAAAACTTTTAAAAAAAGGTGAATAATAAAAGAAAAAAACTGACTTATCATTAAATAAATAATACGGTACTGTGCAATTAGAAATATAAGTTAGTGGTGAGAGAAATAAACACAAGTTATAAGATGATCTCTAGAATTCCGCAACAAGAATTTTGTACTCAAACATACATTGAGAATGAGGTGTGCTGGCGTTTACTTTTTTTTCTTCTAAAGTGAAAGAGAATTACGAAAACAAAAGTGCGAATAAATAGACGAGAATCGCCAGATATTGTGAATAATAATAAATTTGGCTATTTGAATTGCTTGGAGAGGAGAACCGGAATATTCCAGTTTGGCGAAGCGGCCGCGGACATTGCGTTCTGATTTTCGGCAACGAAATCTTTTTACAGCCAACTTAGGAACCATTGACAAAAGACCTCTTGATTGAAGTTGTAAACCTTTGCCTAGATAGATATATGTACACCTATTTATCCAACGTCGTCGACAAATACTCTGCTACTTTTATTTATTGATAGTGTTTGTAGAGTGGCGGAATCAAGTTTCAAAAGCCGATCAAATATGTATTACAGTATCGGGGGAAAATTCGATTATTATATAACAGTATGTTTGAAACACAAAAAGCGGCCAGTTTTTTTCTTCTCTTCAGCGGGTAAAAGCGAATTTAGTGGAAAATTTCTAGCCACTTTTTGCAGGCTTGTCCAACTCCACTCTGTACAACTCTGGCTCCCACAAACACATGCACAAAACCTTTTGAGCGATAACAATACTAGAGAATGTGTCCGATAAAATTTTATAATCACTATTAATGACAAAAATGAACTTGCAATTAGTAAAATGGTGTGTATTAAAAAACGGTTGTGTTTGGCTGAAGAATGTTAAATTCGAAGTCAGGAACGATGAAAAGAATTAAGAATAAAAATTGTGGCGTAATTGAGTGACGTTTTAAAATACGAGTTTTCGGTGTGTTTGTGGCAGAGCGAGAACTTTGGTGATTCTCATAAAATTTACGATCAATTAAGAGATTTCACACACTACAAAAATTTGGAGAGTACACATTATTGGCTGATTTACGATCTGCCAAGCTTTTGGTTTTATTATGAAGGGATTTTCCCCAAAATATATACAAGAAACAGTAAAGTTATTGATGCTTTTTCAAATGCGCCAAAGTTCAAAATTGTATTTATAAAGAAATAAAGTACGAACAAAATACAGTAGACGAACTGAAGATCTCTCATCGCGATCATAGATCACGTGTTTTGCATACATAAGCAGCATGTAATTCAATTATATAGCCTGCAGTGGTGTGTAGTTTTGGTGATTACAGCTCGGAAAATATGGTCATTTGTCGAATCTTATTGGAGGTGTGTGTTCGGCTGTTTTAAAGTGAAAATATTGGATCAGAGCTAGTTTAGAATCGCGGGTTATATATTTCCACGTTGGAAACTGCGCTCTATTTAGATTTGGCTATTTGCTGAACTTCTATCAATAACACAACGCGCGCTGTATTTTTATTTTATATATATATTTTTATTGTAAATTTATTCAAAAAAATGCGCGAGGTGAGTTTGTGTGTTGTGTGGTGGCGAATAAACGAAGCCAAACGGCCGGACAACACAGTTAAATTGAAAAACTACGTCTCAGAATTTTGAGTTCTGCTTGTACACATTCAAAATTGAAGAAAAAAATTATATACCAACAGAGAGGCGTGTTATCATTTTTTNAAAATGCGCGAGGTGAGTTTGTGTGTTGTGTGGTGGCGAATAAACGAAGCCAAACGGCCGGACAACACAGTTAAATTGAAAAACTACGTCTCAGAATTTTGAGTTCTGCTTGTACACATTCAAAATTGAAGAAAAAAATTATATACCAACAGAGAGGCGTGTTATCATTTTTTTTAAAAAAGAGATACCAAGTGTACAGCCAGCGACACTAAAATAGGTCAATAATGCAAGATGTATTCCAGAAATCTCTAAACATCTGATGAAAGTTAATAGTTTTAACAGTTAAGTTTAAAATTGCCAATTTTCTCTTTCCAGATTGCCGGTGAAATCTAATAGAATTCTAAGATTTTCGATATTATCTAGTGAATCACACATACACCGTTCGGGAAGAGCGTAAAACTCTAAACAGAGAGTCGGGTTGTAGTTTATCTGACCACACGGGTGTCAGTGAATTAGACAGTCTCTAAATGTGAGGAGGTTTGTTTTCAAAGTGGTGTTGTGCTTTAGAATAATTAAAGAATATATAGTAATTCCGGTCAAATTTGAAAAGTTCTTTTCGGGTTTTGGTGATAAAACAGGTGATTGTTATGCATAAAGAATGCAGGTAGTGTAACTAGATGACGAGAAGTGAAGTGGACAATTAATTACAGTTTGTTACAAAAAGTTGTGCTACTACTCTGTGAGGACAGTTGTACTAAAAATATCTCAAAAACTCTAGGCCAGACACACAGAGTGAGAAAGACAAGCGTTTGTGAGCGCGCTGGGTTGTGGGGAAATTTTCATGACAGAAAAGTGATAATTTTTAATTACATTTTGCAAAGTTCATCTTCGGGATTGGGTGGTTGGTTGTGTGTTTGATAATAATAAACTGACTGCCAGTTTCGGTGCAATTGAATTGGAAAACGGCCGTGTTGATAGACGCGCGGACAGTGTTTGAGTGATTTGTAACGATGGATTCGTTTGGGGGTGTGTGGCCGTCTCCATCGCATATGATGGACGGTATGTCGAACGATGGGCTCCAAATGGAGACCCTGGTCGAGTTGCAGGACAATGGATTTGAACCACAGATTCGAGCTCGGTCCAATACATGGCCCCTGCCCCGGCCCGACAACTTTGTGGAACCGTGCGACGACACAGAGAGTAACAAGTGCAGCAATCAGCAATTATCAACAGGTATGTAGATAGACTCAATTAATGTGTTACAGTAAAAATTTTAAATTAAAAAAATGAATTATCGAAGAAAAGTTGAAAAAATTGGTGTCAACGTCCGGATTATGTCGATAGATAACAATTACTTTAATGAGGAGGTCCATTTGTTGTTCAGTTGTATACAGAGCTCTCGGGGCTCTCCAACACCATCGCTTTTCGTGGGCGGTTAATAAACCCATACCACAAGAAATCCTCCCAAAGACGACTGAATAGAATGTTTAATTTCACAAATTTTTAGCACAGCGCCAACGAGAGGCACATTATCGAAACTCAAACAATTTGTAGACAAGTAGTATCTACAAAAAATTTCGGACTCAAAGTTTGTAGTTGTTGGTGTGTTCGTATAGAAAGGCCTCCTCTATTTTAGAGGCGAGCGAAACCGACAGAAAAGAGAATACATTTGATATAAAATATTCCACAATGTCAATCCACTGTTGTTGAACAGTTATACCTTTTTAAATAAGTTAATTTTGAATATTTATAGCGGAGCAAAAGAGATACACTTTCGTATAGCTAATGCTGCATATAAAACAAAAAAATGAAGCAAGAAGATAGGGATTTCGTAATATAGTTCAGTTTGAAAGACAACCGCAGACAGGGGAAAAAAGAAAAAGAGACGACCTTAACAAAGCGACACAATGACAGGAAAATTTATGTAGAGACAACTGCATACAATGTAATAGTAAAGCAATTGCAAATTTGATTCGGAAAGCCATTACGCGGATTAAAATTCCATAAAATGCCAATTTATTTTGGCGAGAGCGCGCGCGGAACTCACCGTGAATAGAAAGATGTGTGCAAAAAGTGTCTCTGGCTTGGATTCACGTGTCATAATGGGCGCCAATAATACGACGACGACAACTACGGCAAAACTAGCCGAGGAGCTGCTCCAGCAGAGTGGAGAATTCCCTAAATCAGAATACATTTCCATACATTTGGGTGGATGGATATTTTTATCGGTATTAAACGACACGGCGTCGGGTTCAATTCTGCCCAACATATTCAAATCCAATCCAAAAGTGGAGAGATGTTTTTATTTTTGTTATTTTTGTTTAGTACGCAATATACAATCAAATTTTCGGAAATCCATTTCCTCATTGATAAAACCGCGTTGACTAAGACAGAATTCTCGGAACCAATAGTAAACAAAAAGTTGTAAAAGTCCCTCGAGTTTGTTAGAGCTCTCCGGTGACGTCAGCAGTGACGATACATTAAAGCCTAAAACCGGTGTTTGGCTTGCAGAATTCATTTATATTTTGTTTTGGTTATTATTGAATAGAAAAAAAAAAGAGTTTATTATTGCCAGGTTTTAAGGCATTATCTGTCGTAATTATGGGTCCGAATTTTTCCAGTTTCCTTATCAGTATTTTTATTATCTTTGAAACTAATCAACTGTTCCTGTCGTAGGAGGTCAACCGGTTTTGGCAGCCAATGCGAACAATGGCAGCGCTTCGAAGAAGAATTCGTCCAGGAGGAACGCCTGGGGTAATTTATCTTATGCTGATCTTATCACCCAGGCGATCAGTTCGGCAACAGACAGCCGGTTAACTTTGAGTCAGATTTACGAGTGGATGGTCCAGAATGTGCCCTACTTTAAAGATAAAGGAGACTCCAACAGTAGCGCCGGATGGAAGGTAGGTTTCACACTTACAAATTACGGTTAAAGATCGCATTGTTTATTGACTTCACATATTAGGTATTCTAATTAATGGTAATTGGTGATCGATGCTGACATTGTGTTTTTGGAAAATATGATCGAATGTTACTAAGGCGAAAACAAAGCGGGAAAACAAGTTTTGTTTTGACCAATTGGCTCATGCAAATTGCAAATCCAAGATCCGATAGGATTTTCTTATCAAATAGGGAGAGAAAGATGGAGAGAAAACTTTCCGATTGTACTACGTACACTGGCGATCTTTTAATTTTTGATTATCGAGCGATAATAGGTTTTTAAATTAAGCTCATAATTAAGTCAATGACAAAAACCAGTCAAACTGCTGCTTAGACTGTGCCTAATGACTTTTAATTTGCTACCGAAAACCACCGGATAATTTTTTACGTTTGCGTTTCCACTCGAAATACTTAATGAATTCCACAGTCTTGTGTGATCCCGTATTGAATAAATCTAATTCGAATCTAGTTTTTTTCTTGTTCGTTCCTTTCGGACTCGCGGGCTATTTTTAGAAATTCGCTTCAGCGAAAAATTTCGACAATGGCTTGTCTGAAACTAGACTATAGACGAGACTTTGCGGAATTTTGTAGTGGTGGATGATTTGCGGAGAATTTTAATTGATCTCGGTACTTACTTTCGACGTTCGATCAGCGTTGATCAACTGTGGTTTATATTGGCCCCTCTCCGAAATTTAATAAGAGAGATAAACCCGTTTTGATCAAGTATTTTTTGGCATCTTTTTGTTGGGTATCTCTTTAGCTATATTATATACGTAAGCGAGGATAGAAGATTGGAATACGGGAATAAACTCCATATGGTGAATACTTTTTATTTTATTGAAAACGTTCATGGCCGATTTTAGTCTTTCTTATATTGCTTAGTTGCTGGTTGCGTCCTCCTCCCATTTTCCTTGACTTCTTCCGGCCTCACCACATTTTGTTCTTTTCCACAACCATTAATTTGTAGTTGTTTTAAAGTGGACTTTGCCTTCTTAATCCATAAAAAACAGTGGATAAATTAATTGCCATTTTTCACGTTTCCTAATTTTATGTTAAATTATAAATATTATAAATGCCCTGTCCAAATGGGTCTCGGTGACCATTTATTATCTAATCAAGTCGCGAAAGCGTCCTTCGAATTCTAAGTCGAGGTCACACTGCGAAGAATCCAGTTTAAAGGTGTTCCTAAAATAGCCCATATGATAGGAGACAAGAACTGGTCCTCATCTAAGGCCGTCCATTTATAGAAAATTTATGGAAATTAATTGGTCAAGCCCCTTACTGCCTTATTGGACAATATATAAAAAGCTTGGGAAAAACGTGATTGTCATTAAACTATATACTGAATCCATCCATTTAGTAATGACCGTCTAAATTGTATGTGCATATAAACGGTTTAATTAAGATCACTAACATTGAAATTAATAGTTATAGCTCTCCGGTCGCGATATCGCGTCTTAAAATTGGATTGTCGGATCGATCGTAGTTGCGTGGCGGCGGCGGTGATCATCAATTAGCCGAGAGTCAGAATGATGTATTGCCGTTCGTTCAGCTAAATCTGAGCAAATCGAAACTTTGCACTGTGTGGTGGAAGAGATGCGGAAGAGGGAAAAAGGTGTGTAGTCGCGACCCTTGGGATCACAATAAGATTACAATAAAAAAAACCTTTGGGCTCGATCAATCCGATTAAGAATCATGAACATGTACGATCACGGTCAATTTACTCTCAGTCGCCGGCATTCCTCAATGCCAATTCCATTTGTGAGCCCTTTTCCGGAGTTTTTTTTACTTAAGCTCTTCAGACATACTTCTAAATTTAGTTTTATGGAGTTAGAGACGATCAAATGATGTTGTCAAGTGTTAAAGGCATTTATTCTGCCCCAACCGACTGACTCACTAAAATATTGTAGACTTTTCGATTGAAGGTTACTCGTTCAACTACATATTAATATTTTTCCCAATTTACATATATACACATAAATTACTAATAGGTTTTATCGCTGTGTATTATATTCGCATTGGTTCGAATTTGAAATGTGACTTAATTCAATTATAATTGTAAATTTAATTTATGTATATATTATTACAGTATTACGCCGCATATATGTATAAACTTTAGCTAGCAGTCTAAAGCTTGTTTAGAATAGACGAATTTTGAATTGAACACAAAAACTCTTCATTATATAATCCATGATGTCAATTAATTAGTTGACATGCGGGTTAGCAATTTGGTATGCGAGAAATGTATTTGCAGTGCGAAGAATTTTCATATAGTGCAAAATGTGTGATGTCGATGATCTTTGACTGTTATTATTTACGTCAATATTTTTTTAAATTAAAAATTACGTAACAAAACAGAGTTGAAATTTTGATAAATAATCCAATGTTTAAACCCGTGACAATTTTAGAATAAAACCTAATCGATCATCACATTTGAATTATTAAAATGAGGCGTATAAAGATCACTTTCCTGGTGAACAAAATATTCAAGATTTATTGCCAAAACATCGAGATTGTTTGGCTTTGGAGATAAAAGAGCAAACCAAAATTTAACATCCTCTTCAACCTTGCCGTAATAATGGCAATAACACAAAAGCAGAACCAACAGAGAGATAGAGTGGTGAAAAAAGCTTTGATTAATATTGAAATTATTGAGGTGGGTCAAGTAAGTGGCGGCGGCACAAACTGGAATCTAACCAAAATGGCGGACCGATCATTTAGTGTCGACTTTTTTGGCTGTTCAAGGTTTACTCTTCACAAGTGTGCTTAACGCTTTTTGTTCGCCGCTCGCTCGTCGAGTGTCAAATTCAATTTAAAATAGCGAATTTTGCCCAAGTATGTGTTTGTATGAGATAGCTTAAACATTTGGCGCGATTAAGGTCATCGACAAAAACTGACAACGCCACAAAAAGCTTTAATAGTCTCTTTTCGAATTAATGTCTTAAAATATAAAGTTTTATAAATTATGAATCCTGGATTGGATTTTCCAAATTGCATTATATCCTGTTACTGGTTTAGAATTCTTGATGGAGTATTAAAATGGGAATTTAAGTGGGGTTGGATGTAATTTCAAACTACAGTCATTAGTAATGAATGGAAAAAGTAAAACTCGTGCAAATTATTTAACTCACCATCTGGACTTTTACTTGATCCACCACCGATGAAAGACAAATACCCCAAGTCAGAGTAATTTGATTCGATATGATGACATTAGATTGGAATTTGGAACTCCTGCGGTTATGTATATTGCAGCATAAATCGCACGTGTAGCAAAATATGGGCATAATAAATCCAGCTCAAATCAAACACAAATCGGCAATTCATCTTCGGTTCGGGTTTTTGGAGAATGAGAACGGCAGTATATGACGTCTATATTCTTTATTAGTAGAGAGATATGAGCAAATATTTTGCTAAAGTTAATGAAATTGTAGGCAAATTGGATGTGCCTTTGCCAAAAACGCGCGACAGGTTGGCAGAGTCTTCCTCCTCGAATCTGGAAACATTTGATATACTCCGTGTATGTGCACCAATTTAACCCATATCTATGGGACTTATGTAAATAGACTCGGGGGCAGATCGAAGTCAGCCTCATGCGACCATTTTATCAATACATTTATTAATTCAGGTTTTGTAAATTTGCTCAGAAAATGAGGGATTTATTTACATGGGGAATTGTCTTTTTTAAATATTTCCACATGTCGCAATTTGTCACAATTTGTTTTTCCCTCCATGTCATTTTTTTAATACAAACTGACGTTCAGCAATTGTTTAAGATGCCTTCAGGAAAATCACATGACTTAAAATAGCTCCAGGCTTTTGCACTGACACACACTTTTTGTGCGTCGCGCTTTTGGTCCAACATTGACTTGATAATGTTTGACCCGGAGTCCTACTTAAAAACCCATAGATAATCCGAGCTGTATCAGACCCCTGCGAGACCGTTTGTGGCTCCCAGTAAAGAGTTATTCCTCTTATTCATGGTTATAGAAACCCCCGTTTAGTCGTCGGGGTCGACTGAAAAGTCAAGTAAATTGTGATAATTGCATTTGTATTTACGTGTTGCATTTTAAGATGACGATAATTACATGAACAAACACACAATTTATTTACTATTATTATTATAATTCTGTGATGTGGAAGTTGACTTATCAATTGCTGACAAATTTGTTCTAATTTCTGGACATCTTTAAAATTTTCATGTATAATCATAAAATAGTTATTTATTATACAACAAGGTTGAAAAATCAGCTGTTTTTTTAACAAGGAAAGGAGTGGGAAAAACGAGCCGCAAGGAAAGTTTTTTTTTATAGTTTCGGAGTAAGCACGGATTTTAAAATACACAAAGAACTGATTTCAAATTATTTGACGTTATTACGGTCGCAGTTTTCTGGAATAAATATAGCCTGAAGTTTAAGTGAGACAAATTTGTTTGTATGTTATGACTTTATGTTTTTCACACGTGAAAAAAATAGTAAAATTTTGTTCATGAGAATAAAGTCATACATTAAGAAATTGAAATCACTGTAAAAAATCTAAGTTTAAATAAGTTAAAAAATATTACACAATAAAGAATTCAGAATCTTTTACATTACTTATTAAATTACTCTTTTTGTTTATTTATAAATTAATAATATATTTAAATTATAAATAAAAAGTTAATTTTTTTCCATATACCACTTGTGCAATAAAAATTGAATTCCAATGTAATTTCGGGGTTAAAGAATTTAATTTTTCAGTTTATTTAGTTGTTGAATTTTATTACAGTGGACGCCGCTTATTAGG
>JXOV01031578.1:144-17505 GCA_001014945.1 Clogmia albipunctata
TTTTAATTGATATTGATATAAAACTGATAAGTTTTATAAGTTTGTGAGAAATTTAAACTATAAAATATAATTATTTTTAAATTAATAGGACTATTTTTCGTATTCATAATAGTGATTGATTACATAACTTTTAAATGATAAAAACGGAAATCTTGAAGATAAATTATATTCAATTTATATTTTGCTAAAGAATACCTTGATATATTTTTGTGATTGAATTGATTATTCAAACGATAAAAGCATATTTGTTTTGCAATACAAATTAACTAAAATTTAAAAACGGAAAAAAATTCATACAGTGATGAACCAATCAATGTCTTTCCTGAAGGAATATTTAACAACGGGTTTTGTTTATATTTATTCTAAAACTTTTAATTCTTAAATAATAATGAAGTATGCACAACTCTTTCTTTTATTACGAGTTTTTAATTTACTATAGTGTTCGTTACCTAAATTGAACGACTAAATCGATTATTTTAAACCTAAGCTTAGATGAAATCTTCTCTTCATACAGCAAAATCATGAACTAATTACTTAAAGTTCAGTTAATAAATACAATACAACTAAATAAGCGCTCCACGAGGGAATACACTCTGTTCTTTGTTTCAATACTATTGTTCTTTGCAAAATAATTATTTCGCGCCCTTCAATCCATGTCTTGAAATTGTTTCATTAACATTATTGCTTCCTTTGATTTGGTATTTAGTTTCTTTGTTCGCTGTTATCAATACCAGCATGTTAAGAACATATTTATGTACTCAGTTTAAACTTCAAGTGAATGGTATTTTACCAAAAACTTTAAATATGAGGTGTGACTAGTTTTTTAAAATAAAATAAAAGCAAATAATTAAACAAAAAAAATGAAAAGAAATTGTTGTTCATGGTAAAATATTAAAATAATATTTGTTGTGCAATTACGTTAAGAGAAACCTCAATTTGAATACGATAAAGTGGTACTTTACCACTATAGTGTAACAAAGTCAGTCAAAGGTTTTTATTATATTAGAAATCGTGTAAACGTACATATATTTCAATTTTTCGTGTGTTTTTAATATACGGACTTCCAAAAGATGGTCTATTGTATTTATAAAACCGTGCTTTATATGTCTATGAGCAAGTGTAACATTTGTGGCATACATGCTTTTTACAGTTGACTACTTATTAAATACTATAACATTACTTCAATGAATTTGAGTCCATTAAAATTAATATTACCAATTATAGTATAAATTTCTTTAAATAACATTGATTTCAAATTAATAACAAATTAGGTGTCAAAATTGAAATAAATACCCGGAGGAATTGTTATTTCTTACTATTGAGACGAGACAATTACGTCCTGCAAACCTTTGCCTTCTCTTACAACGAAAGGTGTAAATTGGAGAAAGACCAAGCCGCCCGATTCGTAAATTGTTTTAATTTAGTTTCCTCTACGGAAGCTGTGTTTATTATTATTTTCATTTCTGTTCGTCATTAGAAGAATGAAACTTGCTATTAAATTGATCGCATTATAGACCTGTAATATACAAAAAGTGTGATTGTTGAGAATGAAATCAATTACATGGACTGGTTCGAATAGAACTTCAAGACGCCCGATTGGTATTTGTTTTATTTCTTTTTGCACTATTCTGCTTCATCTTAAATTACAGTCTTATTATTTTACTCAATTCCATAAGTTATTCTTTGATTCTTTAATACTCGTATTTTCTAAGCAATTTGATTACATAAATTCGATATTTTCGTATCATTTTGTTTTAATACCAGACCAGTGTTTGTTTTATTTCATATCATCAAAGAAGTTTGTTACATAACAAGCGTTGTTGTAATTATTAATGTTCATTGAACTTTAGAAGACAACTTGGTATTCAAGTACTTAATTGACAGTTTTACAAAGGCTTCTGGTGTAGGACAGACACAAAAGATCACAATCATCTTTATCATAAAAAAAAATTGAGATGTAACAGTTTTTACATTGATGAAAGATGTTTTGGGATATTTGTGTTAATTTCATCACTAGTGTAATAGATGTTATATAAAACACAATTGATTATCAATTTTAAAATCATGGGCTTAGGTTTAATAATACCTACATCTCTGAATTAAGTAAGTAAAATTAATCATTTTTAATATGTTTGAGAAAAAAAATCATTGTTCTGACACAATTCAAACTTTATATAAATTTCGTACTTTGAAAAATTTCGGTTTAACTTAATATAGAAAATATCGATGGAGGAACAACGGCACAAAAGCAATAATTTGTGAAATTCAACCAAGTCCATAGACAACTAGAAACATGTTCCTCACACATGTGTGAACAAGGACGTAAGCGTAGTTTTACAGGAACCGCCACAGTAGCTAGTTTCCTCAAGGTCAAAATATCAGTTTCGAAAGTAGACTGATAATTTTCTTACGTCCATGCCTGGTGTCAATATTAAAAGAGGATATCGTTTAGAACAGTCAGTCACTGTCCAAATTATAACAAAATCGGACTCGTACTTTTGTTTTTATTGTGTTTACAGTCAACGTCCGTAAAATAGTCCTCAGGAGCACATTTTTGCGAGAACAGTCCACTGTTTAGGTTGATTCTGGCCTATGATGAGTATCAATGGATTAATAATTTATTATTGATTACAAAATTATGAAAAATCTGTCCTTGTGAAATTGTCATTTTTTCATTTGCGTCGTTGTTCCTTCGGACCGTCGATACGTAAAATTTTATATAGAAAATTGTTGAAAAATCTAACTGTTTAATTTTTATTAGATTTATGTGTACAAACTGTTGGTATTTATCAATTGATATTCTTATATGTTTTTGTATATTCATGCTTTGTAAGTGTGTATGAGAGAAGGTAATCTGAATAAAACGTTTGAAACAATTAGTCGCGCTACCCAATACAGTTTTTACAAAGTAATTATATACAGGATAGCTAAAATTAAATTTATTGTTTATTTTTATTTATTAGGTTCACAATTAATTAATTATAATTTTCTCATTGCGTCATTGACTTAATTTTAAATTGATTTCAAGAGATTTTAAAACTTTTTCTCTTGTTTGACACTAAATCCTAATATTTTCCATCCCAAAAGTTTTTCCGACCTAATTGATATTCCAGCATAGATTCTTCCGAAATGTTAGTTTATTCCTTTCAATTTTCTGTCCGTTGGATAAAAGTGGTCCCTTGAGGCCAATGTGTTTATTCGCTTTATTTCGTATTCTGCAAACTTTTTGGTCTCTTTACAATTTTTGTGTGTGAGGTCAAAATTTACAACCTGTGAGTTGCTGACCTTAATTTGAATGACAAAATAAATCTTTACGGAATTTTTAAAGCCAGGAACTTTATACTGAAGTTCTTAATAGAAGGAAATCTATCTTTACGAATGTCATATCTATCAATAGAATCAATCTACTCGTACAAAGACGATTCAAAGAGTAATCGGTTTTGAGCTTAAATATCGATTGGAATAAAAAATCGGCAAGGAATTTCAAGAAAGACTTTCATCATCATAAATGCCGAGTAGGAAGTAAAGAATCGAAAATTTTGCTGGAAATATTATTACAATTCAATAAAATCTCGTTCTCTCGTCTATCGGATAATCTGCACACACATCATATAACCCAAGGACTATTTGGTTTTTGCAACCCCCCAGCTCTGCTCACGTCTTCAAATGTTAGCATCGTCGTCGCCGCGCCATTTTATCAATAAAATTGTTAGAAAATTGAAAATTATTCAAATTTCAGTATAGAACGAGAGGGGTTCTTATTTTTGGCTACCGGGTTTATTTATGGATTCATTCATTTGGAACTCGCGCTCATCTTCCTAGATAGTAAGAAAAGAATCCATCTCTTCCAGCACTAAAGGAAAAGCTTAACAATAGTTTAGCAATGTCGGAATGCCACGCAAATTCAAATTTTCTGATGAATCTCTACGAGACGATAACTGACTTACCACTTGGATTACAATCGACTTTGGAGTGGTTTTATTAATTTTTCCACAGCAAATATCTTTAACCACCAAGATCTTTAAAAGCTTGTCAATAACTATATAAAAAATGTTTAGTCTTGTAATAATAATAATTTTATAACAATAACTTTTAAAAATATTTGTAAGCTTCAAAACATAAAATTTTGAATTATATTTTTTGCACTCACACATCGAATTGTTAGCTTTTAAACATATCGGTTACAGTTTCGTAATGCGTCACTTTTTTTCACACAGTGAAAAGAAAAATGTCATAACCCAAGGCTAAATTTTGCATTGATGCCGAGTTTTAGGCATTCATTAGTTAAGGTCAGTTTTAGCGATCGTTATATCTAATTAATTTTTTTCAAAATATGTTGTTGTTGTTGTTGTGTTTTAAATATTAAAGTTCTGTCCTACACCGGTTTAAAATCGTTTGTGTTTAACGAGTAAACAATACTAATATGCGATCGATTTTTCTATTGTTTCCGTGTTAGAAACGTAACATGTGGTAATAAATTTATTTGCAATAATAAAATATTCAATGTATTGCAAATTATTCTATGATAGGTATGATACAAAACTAGCTGATCGTAATCACAGTCACAATGATTGCCCTGAATTAATAGTACTAATCACTTTCGTTCTAAAAAATTAAATCTTTGACATTGAGTCAATTCAACAAAGAGTATTTGATTTGATGGAAGAGCGGCTGTGCAAGCACAGCTAGAGCGTTAGTTTGGGCCCATTCGCCGCTCCATCTATGGATTAGTTCTCCGGGTATACAGCTTCATAGAATCTGATGAGATCCATAATCCGGATGTCGCTGAGTTCCAGGAGATCTTGAAAGACGTAACATCCTAGATATTTGAGGCGCTTTTGTTTGATTGCTTGACATTCACATAGAAAGTGCTCGATTATGTCCTCTTCCAGTGAGCATCTCTTGCATTCGCTTGTGTCTGTGGCCCGTGAGTAGGGCCACTGCTTTTCTTATTTTACCTCTATCCAGTTCGATGAGTTTCCGACTCTTGTTGAGATTCGGTACTTGCCATAATTGTCTTGTAACTCGACAGTATGCTCTATCAGTCCAGTCGGTTGTAGTTTTCGTCCATAAGAGTTGGTGTAACTCGTATAAAATGAATTCTTTTGTTCACTTGCGAAAGCATAAACAATTAATAATTGAAAAAAGAAGCGCATTTTAAAACTCTGATAAATAAAAAACATTATTTCTTCGGTATGATTTCCAAAATAATATTTTGAATATGCGGTACTCTGCATTTTTATGTAATAGCTCAATAATAACTTCAAATTTTGATTCAATAATTTGGGATTATAATTCGATTCGAAAATGACAAACGACCGTATTCGGTTTAGAACCAATAACGTATTTTACATTTTCTAATGTCTTATCTATTCATTTGCCAATCTTTTACAACTGAAAATTGAATATCATGTTGACGAATCCTTATTTGTCATGATGTATAATAATTAACACCATGAACAAATGATTCTATATAGAGCGTATTTATTGATAGGTTTTTGTCCCCTGGACACACATGCTATGAAGAAGACCTACGCTATCAGAACTAACAGCTGTATCCATTCACTGAATAGCAGCAAATTACTAATATTATAGAAAGATCTGGCTTATTTCTTCGATTCTATGCGCTCCATCCAACTTAGAAATCATGTCTGATCGAATAAATAGTACGATACTAGCTGTTGCTCAATTGGGGCCAGGGAAAGGGATATTATCACAGATTGTTGTTAGTGAAAACGAGTAATTAAATTCGAAAGAAAAAAATTATGATCTGATCAGGGCTCGAACTTGTGCCCAACGAGTTTAATTCTGTGACGCTTTAATAAACAGCGCCACACCACCCATTTCAATGAAATATTATTAATTTTTAAACTTGACATCAAAATCAAAAATAAAGATATTGTATAGAGATATCAATATTCTCAGTAATAAGTTTGGAAGGCTAATAAACTAATAAAACAAATCAAATCACCTTATTCGTTTATTCCTGAAAAAACAAATAACCAAGTATAACATATTGTAAAATATATATTTTATTAAAAATTCACAATAACTTTTGTAATTTAAATATTTCAAATTAATATATCCATTTCCTAGTATACAGTAAAATAAAGTTACTAATTTCCAAATTATATGGAATAAACTTGGAACTATACATTTAATTCATTTATTAAAAATGTAATTTTTTATTAAGTCTCTTAATTTTGCCATAAAACAGAAGTAGTATATGTTTTTCAGAAATTCCCTCAAAACGTAAATATACCAATTTGTGTGAATATTTCGTTCGAAGGGTTAAGTCATTCAACTTTGCTATTATTGTCATCAGGGCAAAAAAGCCTAATACACAATGGACATCGTTTTAACATGCGGACAATGTATTTAATTTAGCTCGTGACCAATTTCTCTGCCCATAAAATTGATTTTTCCTGAGCCCTCGATGTGGGAATTCCTTTGAGTGACTTACAACAATTGATGTCCTGATTGAAAATGGTTTATTTTTTGCCCAGTGATGACATAATTCATCTATACATATTTAGATGTAGTGATAGAGAATATATCAAACAGTGATTACCATAATTTCAAAGGCACTTGCTTCTAATTTGCAGTAAAGTTGTGTCCCAAGCTGATGGCCTAATTGGACGTAATCTAAGGATAGATGGCAAGCGGAAGCTGGCAATTTGCTGCGTGTCAAGAAGGGTTAGCACTTGGATCTGTATATTTATACAAACAAAATCATAGGTGAATTGAAGAGTAAACATTAGTTGAGTAAAGTTTTTGAAGTGAAACCTTTTCCGATTTGGCACCACCCTTATTTTTATATGTCCCCTAATGCAAATCGTCTTAACTCAATTTGTTTTCTCTGATGGGTATAAACAATTTTCCTCCTAATTTCTCTGATTTGCACAGACTGTCTGTCAGGTTTTCACTGTTCTTCCCCATCCATTGTGTACGTAAACTAAAAAGGTATTCAAATTGGTGCGAATGCCATCAGAATTGAGATGCATTCTGATGCACTTCCTGAGCTTGATTCGCAAATCACGATTCCTCCAGAATACAAATATTTGTCGGGAAACAAAGCGTATTTACTACTCCAATTTATATTGGTCCGTCTTTTTCAATCCATTCCAATGCACCCCATGTCTTCTTCAATTCCTGTTCCGTTTTTTCCTCGCTCCCCTTTTTATTCCTCCTTATGCCGATGTTGGCTTACTATTCTTTTGGTGATTAAATCTTGCCGCAATTCCACATAGCTTTAGTTCCAGATTAAGTAAAGAACAGTTTGCGGCAATAGGACGTGTCTCAAATTCTGATTCAACTTCAATTTTACAATTGTCAATTGGGCCGCTTTTCTTCGATTTTATTGTATTGATGAGTGGCATCCTTCCAATTTTCAGATTTTTTTCTTCAACGTTTAATCTTTCAAAATTTAGCGGAAAGGAATTTTTTTATAGAAGATAACAAATCCATTCATTTTTTCGTTATTATATAAAAAATCGTCGATTTATTCATTAATTACGGAAAAAATATCAAATAATAGATAAATTATTAGTACAATGCTTTACAGACTGCGGTAATCATCGAAATTTCCGGCTACAGTGCCGGACCAGAGGAGCGACTCGTCAAATTTCTTCTCCATCTCTTCTAACATATTCCAGATCCATCCTTCATACCAGTTACTCTTGTAAATTATAATTTTTAAAATCTCTTTGTAAATAATATAATTATTAATTAAGTAATAAAATATGAGGTTTAAAAAAACTCTACCTCTTTCTGAACATAGTCGTCGATAATACTACATCTTTCCCTTGGAGCAACAAGCTCCTGCGTTATCGTCAACAAGCCTTAATTTCTTGGGATCTCCGCTCTTCATTCCTCCTACTGCGGCGAGTGATCCACACAGCTCACTAATAACTCGCCAAAGTGAAAGGAAATTTATAATTGATTAAAAAAAAATTACTGTTTGATTATACTATAACGGGAAATGAATTTCGTTAGAAAAAAATAGGAGGAAAAATATGTTTTTCCTGTTATTTAGGCATTCAAAGATTGTAATAATTTTTAAAATTAAACACAATAAAATGAAATAAATAAAAAAATAAATAATAACTCGCCAAAAGACTTTTTACGAATAAAGACTTTCAAATTTTGTGACTGTTTTATGAGATGATTTAAATCTAAATATTACTAAATTAACTGTTCAATGTTCTTTGTAAATTTTTGTGTTAATTTATTTAATACTCAATAAAGTTTTTCTATAAAACACGGTCAATAATCATTAATCAAAACATGGGCCTGTTTTAAAGAACTGGCTATGCTTTGGGCTTTAAATAACCCTAGCGTTTAATAATGCATTATCATATCGACCTAGTTGTATAAATAACTATTATGGTCTATTTAGTCTTTTGTATAGTGAACTATTTGCATTACTACTAAGTGTTACTAAATTTATAGCTTTAAAGTTTGTTAATTTTGTTTAAAAAAATTATCAATTAATCTTGACTAAGGAAATCTAAATTAATGCTTTATTATAAACTATTAAGAAATTTATTGGCATGATGATAATCATACAAAATAAAAATATATTTAATAAAATCCAATTTCTATTCCAAATAAAGATTAAGATGCTTAAAATAGGTAGGTAAACAATAAACATCTTGAATATTAAATAAATATTACCTTAGATTTTAAAACCTAATACCTTTTTCTATAAATAACTACTATTTTGACAGTATCATCTTTCAATTCCTTTTTTTTTTTTAATAAAACCGTTGCTGCACCCAAGGGCATTTTTCGCATTATCCTCTATCTGGCCGGTGAATTGAACCGGGCCAGGATGGATGAAATTCTTTGAATATGTTATTGACTGACGGTCGTCGGTCGATTCGGGGTAATTTGCAAATAACAGTCAATAGCCGTAACATATGGGCCCAGTTAAGGAAACTTTGCCAATAAATAAACCCATTTAAAGAATATGAACGGAATTTTTCCAACTTTTGCCCAAGATCCTGTGTGTATTTAAATATCTCTGCATATAAAGGCTCACTTTACATATTGTATTGATTATGATCATGGCAATAAAATATAAACATTTATTTTGTTAAAGTATTCAGACCAACGCAAAAAATCGTAAAATTTTATTAGAATCCCTTGGGATTTTTTTTCTCTCAACTTCTATTCTTTTCGTCTTGTGGAAATTGCTTGGTGGACGCAACCGAACCACAGACTTGTGGAATGGGAGTTTCGGTTTCCAATAAAAATTGGGATTCAATTTCAGATAAATTGTAATATTGACTATTTACCTTTAATGTAAACCCCGTTCGGGGAAGCACTTCTTCAACATATGTATTGACTCTTTTCTTCTTCTTCGACTACTGTTCGAGAAATCCTTCATTCGACTGATAAGAATCCAATTTATTGTGTATTTAGTCGCTGTGCACCAAAGACGACGATGACGACGACTACGACGATGAAGAAGGTCAATTTACATTTACAATATAGATCGAAATCCTACATTGAATACTAAAAATTACTCCCATTTTGGACATAAGTAGTAATCCCAACAAAGGGCACTATACGAAGCTCGGAAAAAGGTAAATTGAGGACAATCCTTGGAAGAAAAACGAGGAGGAAAAAAACAATCTGACAAATGCAATCAAATATTAAAGATTGATTGGATGGGATTTGCGAATTGGAGGTAAATCCTTGACAAATGATTACTGCACTTGAACAAAACGATTCCCCATCCTGCTCCCCAATTTGTTTCATCAGGAGACTGAACAGACACACAGAGAAAGAGATAATGGTTGCCGTTCCCGCTCGCCTTTTCCATGCCAATTACAGCATTTCGATTTAATTACCAATTAGGCAATGAGAACTGTTTAAAATGGAAATTAATTTTTCATTGGCAATAAATTGCATAGCCGTTCAACCGATACAGTTCCCCATTAATTTGAACCATAACCATTTCCCATTTTCCCTGGCGATCGAAAATGCAGATGAAAGAGCTTCCGTCGCCTCGCGTTCCTCGGCTCTGTCCTCTCTCGCCCTTGCTCCACACCAATTCCTCACTGGTCCTTTACGACAGTCTTGTCAGCCAGAAATTATGCCATTATCGGCAAAGGATATTATAGAAATCGTAGAATGTTAAATTTGTCTATTGGGCCGTGAAATTACTTTCTTAGAGCGAAACTAAACGGAACTCTCGACTTGGCCCCGTTATAAAATATTATGTACTGTAGACACGGTCTCAAATTCGGCTTGGCTTTATGGAAATGCGGATAATAATAAATTTTTATTGATTATTTAAAATTTGGAGAATATCAAGATATTACTTCAATAGCAGATTGTAAATTATAGGTTACAGAAGACAGTACTGGCCATCTTAATAATATAGATTTAGAAGAGAAATGAACTGTAAATATTTCTGCGATGTACATATTAGTATTATAGTAAATAGAAATTAATCTAATGTATAATATATTATGTACACAGCATATACAAAATATAGACTATGTCTCTTAATTTAAGCACAATTTGTATAAAGTTTCTCTTAATAACTTCCACTTTCAAAATATAATATTTTAAATTATAAAGACCGTAAATTATTACATAAAACATTCTAAATGGTTTTAGTGAGAGATTAAAATTTGGATAATAAAAATCTGATCAAATTTAAACGATATATTATAGCAGATCATCAACAGTTCACGTTTAAGATGTGATATTCTTTTATAACAATAAAATTTTAGAAACTATATTTTAAAAAAAGTTTCTTTCTATATTTTTGAGAATTTTTTAACACTAGGGCTGAAATCTTTATATTATGGAAAGTTGGAAAGTATTAAAAGTCAAAACTAAACGCCTTTCTCTACACAAATAACTTTTCTGAATCTGATTGATTTTGAAGAAGCTTTTAATTATCTGATTACCATCCATTATTTAATCGTTTCAGATATAGTCTTTACGGCTGTAGCTTCAATAATTGGACATATGACGATTTTAGCAAAACTGATTAAAGCATATAATAACTTGAAGATGTAAGGGTTCACATGACGATTATATTGAGATTGGTTTCAATAATTTTTTATTATTTCAGAGATAACAAGGATAATCGTTTGTGACTATCATATTGTATATGGACTAAAATGTTCTCAAATTCTAACTATTACAAGAACTCAATTTAAAAGATGTCGTTAGTTAATGTAATATGACTTAATTGCAAATTTATGATGCTTCAAAAGTTTAAATATGTTTTCAAATTCCTGTACTTTTTAACAATTATGTTTTTGGCCTATGTTTATTGGTTTTATGGGTGCTCGGGGATTCTAGTCCTTTTCCACATAAAAAACATATTAATAGTCGCGCGCCACCTAGAACAGCAGCAAGCTAAATTCATACAAAAAAGAACTTCTTACTTTGTTTCAACAAAGTCTGACGGCGGGAGCTTACCTTCTATTCGCTTTAATTGTATTAGTGTCTGGAAATTTCCAAATCGACACGAATAAATTCAAATTTGACGTTTCGTTAAATAATTGGCGCGCTCACTTTTCACTTTCAAATTGATATTTTGCCTTTAAAACATGGTTCAAACATGATCTTGGACATTTTTTGTCAATTAAATAATGGCATCTCCCAAATTTATGATCAACTGTCTTTAATTTCATGTTGTGCACAATTTTAAATTGAAATCATTAATTTGTGTGTAGTAGTATTGGTTTCGTGTACAAATATAAATTGAATTCCAACAAAATTCCAATATTCCCAACAGTATTCCAATATTCCCAGCAGAATTCCAATATTCCATTACCTTGTTTTTCGTCGCGGTTTATCTCTATTNTGTGCACAATTTTAAATTAAAATCATTAATTTGTGTGTAGTAGTATTGGTTTCGTGTACAAATATAAATTGAATTCCAACAAAATTCCAATATTCCCAACAGTATTCCAATATTCCATTACCTTGTTTTTCGCCGCGGTTTATCTCTAATAAGTTATTTGTCAAGATGCATGAAAAAGTGTCATAAGGTGGACAGCCATACGCCCCTTCAAGTAATGTGCTCTAACTCTCCTTGTCTAACACCATTTCAGGCCATTCAGCACCACACTAGGACAGTATAATTCTGGCCATTTCCAGGATAGTTTTAATGTTAGTTATATGAGCTGCTAGTATAAATTGCTTCTAAAGAAGATCCAACAGATCCAACAATAATGGTTAATCGGGTGTAGTAATACTTCAAACTCCGGCTGTACATTGACTAAAAATTTATATTCTAAAATACTTACTATTACAAAAATCAATTGAAAGCAAGTCGTTATTAAATGCGAGATCATTTAATTGGAGAACTATGATGTTTTCAAAAGTTTTCCAAGTTCTGAACTTTTCAACAATTCTGTTTTATTGGCATCATTAGTTTTGACATTATATTTAAGATGATATTCCAAATAATTAGAGATATAACAAATTTCACAAGTAAAGAGTAACTGTTTAACAAAATTAAATGGGTTAGAAAATAATTATCTTACAAACAGACCAAAAATTGATAATAGATTCAGAATTGTCTAATTTTGTTCACCACAATGGCAAAATATTTATTAGACAGTAGCCCCTAAACCGGCAAAATTGTTTCTATTCCACACAATTTGGGAATGGAAATTTGCCGTCGGGAAACATGGCAAAATGTTCACCAATTTTCGTCTGCGATGGCAAAATGTCAACTGGAGAAGGCGACTGTAAATCAACCTTAATTTCAGCCATTACAATATTCACCTTAGATCCAAAGTCGCAATGCAACAATTGTAAACTTGTGCTTTGCCGACTGTCGTATTAATGATAATCAGTCTGCCAAAATGTAGAAATTCCATTTCAAGTTTTTAGATGGGTTGCAACACAAATTTAACACTTCTCTCACTCTTGATTGTCTCAACTAGAAACCCTTTTATTCTCCAATTTAAAAGTTCACTCTGTTGTTTTTGATTTGGTTCGGTTTTTTCGGAGGATGTTCTGTCTTGTTCATAACGAGGCAAAACAAGAGGACAAGTAATCAAATTCAAATCAATGGGTTTGTTTTCTTTAAACTATACCTAAAACTTATAAGAGTAAGAGACAAAAGCTTAATTATCTGTCACAGGTAAAAATAATGAAAAGTAAAAAGGTCGATTTTCGTTTCATCCATTGGTCAAATAATATAATGTACTTGTTATGTGTAAACTTCATTTTCATTACTACAAAGGCTATACTAATATAAGAGTAAATTACTCATTAATTCCAATTAAAGGAAAGAATCATTATTCAATAATAAATTATTTCACATTGCTCAAAATGTGAATAAACTTAGTTTATTTTAATTTTTTTACATATAATTTTCTTTTATCCAAAAATTTAATTATCTGGCCTACCACACAGACTTACGCGAAGCCCATACAATCCTTAAGAATTACTTAGATAAGATTTCGGACTGGACAACAAAGATAAATCCAAACATATGACTTTTGCACTGAGACCAGGTTACACCCCAACCGAATATTACGCACTTCTTCTAGCCTTGCTATTCTCGTACATTTGAAGTTTAAAATTTTATAGGTAAAGGTTATACCAATATTCTTATACGCCTTAAAGATCTAGGGTTCCTGCTGCAACAAAACAAAGGCAAGAGTTGAGCGTCTTTACACTAAGAATCTAAGGAGCATTACGGGAGCTCTTTAATTCATTAAAAACAATAGCATATTGAGAGACCTACACATGTCCACCATCAGGGAAAGTGCTTTGACTCGAAACTTTGCAGGCACATACTCCAACAATATATCAACAACATATCAACAACATATCAACAACACGGCCGTCCAGCTATTTGCTCCTACCATCAGAAGCAGACTTTTTCCTAAACCTACTTTACATCTAGTATATCCCTCGTTGTGTTTTTGTAACTGTAATTGTAGAAAATCCATTATTTTTTAATAAATTTTTAATAAAATACAAAAATTCAATAAAAAATCTCGATTTATAACTTCGGTAGCAGATTTCATTTTGATATGAATATGAAACAGTTTTTTAAAAAATCAGTTGATATTTCTTTTATTTCATTGTAAAGATAAAGGATTAAAAACCTAACCATATTTTAATAAAGTATTGAAATCGTAAAATTTTCTGCAATGTTTAGAAAAATTCAAATTAAGAATAATGTTTGAAGTCATTGTTATTACCATTCTCACCGAGTACTTATAGGTGATCCAAAAGCTATGAAATATAAGGAGAGAATCCAAAACACCCCTGCGAAATTTTATAAATGAAGTTAATAATGAATCCCTTAATCGGAAGAGAAAGCAAGACTCTAAGTGTAACTTGTAAAAGAGGTCTCATCTTAAGAACGGGAGGTGTTGAGTGCTCAACAACAACACACGTCCAATTAAAGTTATCTCGTTCCTGGTGACTAACCAGCAGCCCTCATATCTTCAACAGGGTAGGAGTGCTGATATTATTGCTTTCTATAGTTGAGGCAACGACGACAAGGCAAACAATAGCTGTAGACAAGTTCAGAAATGCCGTGTCTGTCATGAAAGGTGGAAACTATTGATCGCCATCCATTGAGAAAAGCGCAGCCTGGATTTGAGGCCCGTCAAAAGGCTTCGGGATGAAAGATTATGGGGTGAGGTGAGGACTGGATGAGAATGGTTCTAAAGAAACAAATTGGTAATTTAAATTATTAGTAATCGTTAACTATCATCTCATAAACCTCGAAAACCAAACTTTTGTACCCAAATTCCATAACAACTATTTATAACCATTATAATCAGAGATTCAATGAGGTATTAGGAACTAATCAGCAGAGAGTAGTTTGTAAAGAATCCCTTTGAGGAATAGAAGAATTTTCGGTTGACCAAAAACGTTTTCCAATCAATTTATCAAGTAATTGTAGTAATGTCGAAAGGGAAACCAAGCCAGATTCGGACACAATATCCTGAAATTTTCAGAGCGCTAACGTCGAACAATAGTTTCCATTTCGGAAATCATACAATTTTCCATTAATTTAAAAAGTTTCCCAATTTCATTAAAACTAATAACATCCTTGGCTGAAGTTTCAAAGAAATTTGTCGATATAGGCAGGTTGGATAGGATAAAGTTTTGGTGAGTATTTTTTGCCATTCTTCTTCTTCAGCTCTTTGACGACTAGATAATATTCATCAAATTTCCAGCTGGAAGAGATAGGAAGGAATTCAAAATGAATTATTGGAAATAGAAACTCTCTCAATTTTTCATTGCATCAACAAAAATTTATACGCTACCTAGCCAAAGTTTTGTGCTGAAAACTTGTAAAGTCTATTATGATTTGTCAAATGCGAAAAATGACAATGCAATCATCGCAATTTATTCGATTAAAATCCAACTGGGAAGCGAACGTGGTTCTTGTATAAAAACGTAATGCAACATAATTATTCAAATTAATTCATTAATTAAACCAATTAATTGGTAATTTATTAATTTCAATTAAAATTCACACATTCTTGCAATACTGTGCGATTTTGCAGCTATCAGGACCAAATTTAAATTACATTGCATAATATACAGCGGGCCTGTTATTGGTGTAATAAATAAAAATTAATAAAGCGTGACATGACATGGGATTTTATATATTTAAGCTTTTGCCACGCTGACAAAATCACCAGTATTAAAACATAATGGGATTGAGATAAACCTATTCACTAAATTAAAATTTAACAGAACGATTTAATTAAATACGCTATAAGTATTTTAATTCAAGTCACATTAAACATTTTGTTATTTTATGGTTGGTTGAGCATTTGAGCCACACTTGGGGGGCTATAGCTCACAATCATACAATGATCTTCTCTATAATCGATTTTCCTTCCTAGCCTTAATACGTCAAAAACTAATCTTTCTACCATGGCTTATCTCCCTCATCCGGCACATGAAAAATTGTTTTTAAAAAATTAAATAATAAATATATCAAATATAATATATTTGACAAATTTTAAGCTTTATTAGGATAATATAAATGACCTTCTCTATATCTATTAATTTATTGGATATAAATTTCTAATTCAATTTATTAAGGAGGGTAATTAGATAATTCGAATTGTATAAAGAAACAATTTATTTTGCAATATCCCGGAATATATACTTATATAAAAATTCATGTAAACTAATGATAAATATTAGTTTCTTGGTTTAGTTTTGCATTACTGGATACTCAAAATTTCATATATAATATTAACGTCTCAAAATGAGCAATGTCTTTTATAAAATTCTTCTCAAGACAATGTTCAAAATTGATTTTAAAAAGTTATTTAATATGCAGAGAAGACTTAAGCTTTTTTAAAAGAAAATTGTATATCCAATTAATTGTTTTTTATATAGACTACTTTTTTTTATTATATAATATATAATAAATTTAAAATTGAATTTTTTCCAAATTATATTATGGTGGGCGTTATAAACATAAATATAAATAAAATAAATTCACTTTTCAATAAAAATATCCAAATGATTATGGAACTCGCCAAGAACACTCCAAGTGGAATTAAACATTCTGAAGCAGATCTCCTTCATTTTCCAATCAATACTAAATATATGTTCAAATAATAAACCATTATTAATTGACTATACATTTAGAGACAAATTATAGGAAGAATGGGAGCAAGAATTTGTTCGTTAAGGACTTAATAAGGAATCCTGGAATCATAAAAAAAATCAATGACATGGATAGAGAAACTGGTAAAAAAAATCTAAAAATTTATATTACGAGCTGGTTTTACTATTAAGGACTATAATGAGAACTACTGGTATGAATCATGTGAAAACCAGAAAAATGACTTTGTTCAATAAATTTATTATTGTCCTTTAAATGATAGGAACAGATTAAACTTAGCAGATATAGGGTTAATCCCACCTATTTATAAAAATAATTTAGATTTCAAGCAAGTGAAACAATTGTTAAAGTTTATTAAAGAGAATAGTATTAAGATTTAAAAATGTAATCTTATACATATATAAAATTCTCTTGTCACAGTGTTTGAGGCATCCGTTCTCGGAATCTACTGTACCGATTTTAATCAAATTTTGTGAGCATATGGGATTGGACCGGCAAAAGGTCAACGAAGACAATTTACACCCTTAAATACTAAGGGTGAAACACAACTAATTTTTTTATAACTTTTTTTTGCAAAAATTGCTATTTTGGATTATATTATGATTAAGCACTATAAAATATATATGCAAAAAAAATCATACGCATACGTTTTAAGGGTAAGCTACCCCTAACAAAACTATTTTAAACCGTGCAATTTTTAAAAAAGTACATCTCCGAAACAGTTAAACCGACTTTATTGAAATTTTGTAGGCATGTGG
>JXOV01031602.1:8464-22116 GCA_001014945.1 Clogmia albipunctata
TTGGTCTCAATTTTTCAAAATATCACGACAATCTTGCATCATGCAATGTATCACTGATATGTCCGTGATAACATTCATCATTTAAACCACATTTAGAAGCCAGAACCAACATTTAAGACAAATTTTTCTTTTAGGCATTTAATATGAAAAAATTAAATTGATTAATAATTCATGGTCTACTTTATTATAGAGACATGAAAAACGTCAAAGTAAATTTTCATTTTGCGCTACTACGATCAAGAATTATAATTTTTAGTAGTTGAATTTTGGTACAAAGAACTAACTAATGTTTGTTTCTTATATTTACACGATTTGTAATTGTCTGTGGGTATTGAATTATACTTTACACTGTACGTTTATGAAACAATTTATAGAAGATGCATTGGCTACTAAAATGTAAACATTTTCAATAGAATTGTATAAAATATTAAAAATTGAAATTAAAAAAAAAATTGAAATTGAAAAAAAAATTGAAATTGAAAAAAAAAATTAAAATAGTTTAATATCAATTAATATTATCTGATCTTTGCCTATATAGTTTTTCCTTTACAAAAAACATATGGAAAAAAATTGAGCATAAATACCGGTAGTCCACGTGTTAACGAAATTAACCAACTCAAATTGGTATGAATCGCCGACAATCTGTCTGTCAATAAACACACATAACAAAGCGAAATGAAAATGCTTGGTTATTTTATGAGCGCACGAGATATTTTATCACTGAATCTCTAATGTTGAAACAGGTGACGATTGCGAATATAGCATGGATTATTATTATTAATAATATAATAATGCTGTTTTGCCAAAGAGAGGAGCAGAGAAGAGTGTGGAGAAGACAAAAAGATGCCTTTTCTGACCGCACAATTAGCAATCTGCCGCGCAAATTAAATGTAAAAACAAGTACTAATTACATTGGATGATGGTTGGTGTTACACAAAAGCGGAGAAATATAAAAATATCCGTGTCGTGGTCAAGAATCTGCAGAGCGTTCAATTTCAATAATAGTAATAGTATTATTAATCGACGTATTGTATTATGAATTAAATTAATGTAGAAATGTGGAGTTTATATAATCATCGCTTTATGGTGTTTTGCAATGGGTTGGTTGACTCCTCTCTCAGCTCAATGTTCGTCTTTGTTTTCAGTCAATTGTTTATCGGATAGTTAATTCAATTAACGTGTCTGGCCTCTCTCTCTCCTTCCTCGCTTGGCAATGGACCACCATTCTTTGCAATTTTATGTTATAAAATTAATATAGGAAACAATAAAGTAATATACAAAATGAAATGAAGAGAAGAAAACACGATTTTTGAGAGATTTTAATAATATTATTTTATTTAAATTATAATATTTAATACAAAATGAATAGTAATTATTATTTTATAACATTGGTACATTATTATATTCTTCAAAGATCACACCATAAAAGCTCTCTAAATGTTTTCTCAGAGCGTGCGCTTTTGATTATAAAGAGAAATGGTGAGAAGGTTTAAAGGGGCGTTTGAAAAGTATTTTTTCTTACTGGCGATAATTGAAAAATAATAATTATTTATACAAATAAGTCGATAAAATAAGGCATTATTAAACACTAGGGTTCTTTAAAGCCACGAGTGTTTTATAATGCCCACGTGTTTAACAATGCTTATCGACCGTTTTTATACAAAATTTTATGCATTTTAAAAGAAATTATCCGAAATATCTATAAAAGTGTGGAAATCAAACAAATGCAAAATAATATATCTCAAACCATTATTTATTTTGTCTTCATTTTCATAATTTTTTAAGGAACCCAATGAAATATTAGTCACAAACAGTACATGTAAGAACTACATGAATTAGATGTTTTTATGAAAAAAATAAAAATATTAAATTCATGTACTCATCATCAATAATTTGTTATTTATTTAAACACTTATTTTAATGTGTAAGTTCAGTGAACATCAACTCAATTAACAAGTTGACAAAAAATATTGTTTAAAAAAAGATCGTTCAAAAGTTATTTAATTTGTTAATTGCATATTTTTATCTTTTCACTATTGTTTGGATGGAATCTTCAAGTATGAAATTATAAACCGATAATTTTAGAATTTTCGAAATAAATTCGATTTTTACAAAATTTATTTTTAATAGCTTCTTTTTATTTTCTATTTCAATTCCTGTGAGGATTCCCGTATTTACGGCCATTCTTTTATCAATAAACTTCAAGCACACATTGTTAATGTTTTATACCCAAAAATAGAAACCGTTATGTACCGAATTTATTGAAAAATGGAATAATATATTTAGATAGAAGTGGTGAAATACCAATTAATTGATAATTAAAAATAATATCCGTTAACAGCGGTTTTTTTTTCAAATTGTGGACACAATGAGTAAGACAGTGTGTTTATTAGAGTGAGATGGGAATACTCACCTCGAAATGGTTTTGACAACAATATGTATTTTAATTAAATTGGTGACAATTTGCGTGCAAATTTTGAATTAATTCAGCACTCCTTGCAGAAAAGTAAACCGTTCCAGAACCAATTTGCGTGAAGAAAAGTCTACTTTTCGATACGGAATTGCACAAAGAAATTTTTCAAATGCTGAATTGTACGTATAAATGAACCAAGACAGAAAAAAGGGTTTTATTTGGCAGCGGAAGGACCGAGACCTTAATGCGATTCAAACACAAGCATCCTCGGAGCGCATTCTGAGTATAGTACACAATCAATAAATCGCATTGGCTAAAATTCTAGTAATACAAATTGGTTTCAATTTGATTTGGAAGCCCTCAAATAACCTAATTTATATTTTTTTAAACGGTAAATTGTTTTTTATATGGATTTAATTTTTTATCGAAAAAAAAATATTCAAATTAAATAATATACTAATTATTAGTAATTTAACAATATAATGTTAAATAGACATAAAACTAACATCGAAACCGTCCTTTAAAGTGTTTAGACCTATACTTCCATAGTGTGCAGTGCTTGAAAGTATTCTTGATTACTATAGATAGAATTGTAGTTATTTTATTTTTAATACAGGTAATATTATAGTTTTACAAACTTACTTTTCTAATAACCCTCTATGAGAGTCGATGAATGGAATATCCGTTGAAAGCTCTGCTCTTTCCCAGTCGTTGGTTCAGCAGCGCTAGCTGCTATATTATTATTTATTTTCATTCAAGTTTTTTCGTTTAACGTTTTCGGTTGTGTGACTGTCTATTTGGAGTGTTGAATTGGTACATTTCTTGTTTTCTCGTTGCGGTACCGTAATCGAAATTTGGTGTCCGAGCCCCGAACTAGTTGTTCGCGGTGATAATTTTTTTTTATTTCTGATGTTATATTGATTTGTTTAATCGTCGTCATTGAGGAGAATTTCGGTGCAGAAAGGTGAAACCCGCAAAAGGTGAATGAGAGGAGAATAGTGGACCAGAAAATTGCAAAATTAAAGTGTGTTCCCAAAAAAATAAAAAAATTAAAAGAAATATAAAAAGGAAAGAAATTGTGAACGTGATTTGGTTGTTGTTGGAATTATCAAATGAGTGCGCTTGACTAATTTTCAAATTAGGTAATTCATAAATGTTATATTATATAGTAAGATTTATATACCTATAATATGTATATGTAGAGCAAAAATGCAATGAAGAGTTTGTAATTATGATGAGTGAATTATAATGTTTTCCGTTGAATAATATATCAGTTTTGTGTGGTTACTTTGTTAAAGTCAAAAGCGATGATTATTTTGCCCATTGAGCTGTGTTTTGCTGAAAAGTTGGCATTATTTAATGTTATGAAAGAAAGGTGATGCCCACAGCAGTCAGTGGCTTGATGTGGAGGAAGAGGATGAGGAATTCCAATCATCAAACATGCATTAAATGGTTGTTACTACATACATGGAGAGAATTTCTGATTTTGTGTTTGAGTAGAGAGATTTCTTCTTCTGCTTCTTCTGCTGTGATAATGAATGAGAATTTAATTGGATCTTCATCTTCTGTACAGATGATGGAACGGAACGGAACGGAATACAGTCAATCTCTGTTCAAAGGGAATTATTGCCCTTCTTCTCTCTGTTTTTTACTACGTGCTGAACATGATTTATCGCCAAAAAATCGTTAATTACCGGACAGAGTGAGAGCGCGCGATCATTATTAGAAAAGTGCCTTTTTATTTCTTCGTCAACCAAAGTAAGCGCGATCGCAAGTTTTGTTTTTTTCCATTGACTGTCATAATTGACCAAAACTGCGGGTACTCCTCTCATCATTACCGAATTACGTACTTGATGTTCTTCTCTGCTGTTTTGGAGGACCGAGAATCATCATTGGCTGGTCGAGGGGAGCAAATGATCATCACAAAAGAAATAACTGAACTTCTTGTTTGTTGGCTCTCGATCATGGCTGATGATGATCGTTTGGTGTGTGGTGATCATTATTATTTTGATGATGAAGCTGGTTAGTGGCGATCGAGAGTCAGGTTCTTCTTCCACCAGTTTTACCTCTCCGCTTTTCTTGTCTTGTTTTCGTGATCGCAGATCCAAGAAATAACCATGCTACGAGTATAACAGAGAGAAGTTCTGCCTTATACCTTTTCTTAAATAATAACTCTAATATAAGAAGATTTCTTCTCCCCATCTCTCCATGTTTACGTGTTGTTTTGTGCGTAGTGTTCTATCTCTCTGTTTTGTCTAAAATACACATAGCAAAAATGTGATCACGAAATGTGTGATGATGATCATCGTACACACCGGAGAAGAAGAAAAAAAAACATTGCTCAATTAATTCTCCAAAGTGCTCATAATTTGGCGGCCTGCTTAAAACGATTTCATTTAAGCCCAACTAAACTATGGTAAATGTGCTTTAGAAGGTTCAAGTGGAATATTATTATGTGTACTTTTCGATCATCCATTATACACCTAACCGAAAAAATGTAAATTGTTCTTAATTATTACATTTGGGAAGTGGTAATACCTTTTTGGGGCCTCTCTGGCAAACAAAGACCCATCCATCGTTGTCGATCGAAAAGCGAAAATAATTATGAGGAGGGGGATTTGAACTTCCGTGCGACAAAATCAGACAGACAGGTGAAACATTGTGCGCGATCGTCACACATTATGACGTTCAGGCCATTACTTTTGTTTTTTTTCAACCGTCAACGCTTGCTGCTGCTTTGCGTGGCATACTTGATGAATGCGTTATCGCGCGTTTGATGATGGCCCCAAAAATAGCGAAATGTAATAGTAAATCAAGATTTGAGGCTTTTATTATTATGTAGGGTTTTGTTGTTTACCAATTTGCAAGTGACATTGGGCTTTTTATTCGTCCATTCAATGGGCATTGTTGGGTTTGTTTGTGTTTTTTTACCCTCTACCTTTAATTGTTTTCATTCATTCATTTCGGCTTTTATCTAAGTTATTAAACGTATCATGGGTTAGTCATTTGATATTGATGTGGTGCGGGCTTCTGATAGTCGTTGCCCTCACACTCTCTCTCTATTTCCCTCTTCTGGTTACAGAACAATCGAAACAATTTCATGTGGTCATTATCTTTATCGCTCCTACTATTAGCTGCTTTATCTTCTACAGCCACTCAAGAGGGATTTTTTGTTAATCATTCACTCCATTTGTCATAAATCACTAGTAAAAGTGCAATGAGATATATTTTTTAATGTGGATTATTTTATGCTTAACTTTATGCACTATTAAAGTCAGCAATTTGTGTATTTCTCCATCCTCGTAAAATAAGAGCATTTGCATAATATTTAATTTGATCTTATCATTCTAATTGAAATTTTATTTTACTTGGTTAATAAAACTATTTGAAATATTGAAGCAGTTGCTAAATTTCCGGATTTAAAAAAAAATATTGCGTTGGTTTATCTGCACATCATAAGTAGCACAAAAAGTTTATTAAAGTGAAAAACATCTGGTTTTTATTAAAACGTTTATGATTGTTTTTTTTAGATACGAGTGTTTAATTATGTGTTTTTCAACCAGTTTTTTACAAGATTTTATACAATTCGCATATTTATTAGCTATTTTTCCGCGAAATATGAAGTAAAGAATAAGAAGACAACCCAGTACTAAATTAAGGTCTAAACACATACAACTAAGGGAAGTACTTGTCAAGCGAATAGAAATTTTAATCTCAATTTTTCAAAATATCACGACAACCATGCACCATGCACTGTATCACTGATATTCCTGTAATATCACTTATCATTTAAACCACATTTAGCAGCCATAATCAACATTAAAGAAGAACTTTACTTTTTGTCATTTAATGTCAACCAATTTAAATTGATTATAAATCATGGCCAACTTTATTATATAGACATGAAAAACGTCAAAATATATTCTCATTCTACACTACTAAGATCCAAAATTATAAGTTTTAGTAGTTAAATTTTGGTACAAAGTACTAATTTCGTGTATATACACGATTTGTAATTGTCTGTGGGTATTAAATTATACTTTTTTCAACACTGATTATAAAACAATTTTATTGGCTACTAAAATGTAAACATTTTTCAACAGAATTGTATAAAATATATTATAATCCAAAGCATATATATTCAATATCAAATACCAGATGATTTAAAGTTCTTTGTATTACTTAAAAAATATATTTTTATTTCCAATACAAATAATATGAAACGAAATATTTGACCACTTCAAAAATAAAATTAGTTCTATTTCAATTCGAAAAAAATAATTTAAAAAATTGTACTAAAAACAAACTAATCTTCAAAATACATATTTAATTTTAAGATAGCTTATGGTATCAATATAATACATAAATAAGACACTGCAAACTTTTTTAAAATTCGTGAACCTAGCGAGTGGCGTACAGAAGGCCTGGGTGTTTAATAATGCATATCGACCATGTTTTATGTACAAAAATATGACTTTTCCAAGCATTCCAATTTCTGTACTTGTCTTTATTATTCAGAAATATATCTGCCACTACCAATGGAAGAGAGATGGATAATATCAAATGATCCTTTTAATGTAGTATACTATTTTCGATTGCTGTTTTTAATTTTAATTTACATATTGCAGTAAACTCTTCAAAACTTTCATATATTTTTTAAGACAAATCTATTGAGGAAAATAGTATCGTATTGTAGTAATTTATTCTTCCTTCTAAATGTCTGTCATTATTTAGTAGCATTCTCTACTCAAAACCCATCACACAGGTACAAACCATCTACTCTTAAATCCACAATTTATATTATTAATTAAATTAGTGCAAAAATTTGATTGTGTTAATTTGCTTCTCAATTTAGTTCTGTTTTTTTTCCTTTTATTCTTCTTTCATTTGTGAATAAATTGCAAATAAACGCACGAATTGTTCAAACTTTTGTAAAAGATTGGTTGGAAAACCCCACAATCAAACACTCATTTCTTTTAGAAAATTCGATTCACTCGTTTTCTAGAAAATTACTCGTATTTAATGGTCTATTTTTCAGCACATAGCCCAAAGAACTATTTTATTATTCTGTTACAGAGGTTCTGCAGAGTACTAATACGTGTACTTTGATGACGTCCTCTTCAGAACAAATTTTATAACCGTCATATAAATTTCAAATATTTTTTGTTACAAAAGTGTTAAATTTATAGTTCATTTTATGACTGTTTCATCATTTCGTCAAGAATCCATGTCTTTATGTGTAATTTTCGAAATAGTTTATCAAATAATTCTGTCTCTGGAACGATTACACGAAAAAGTGCTTTGTTTTCGATGAGGAGAATCCGTTGATGTCAAGGTCTGTTGGTCGGATGACATAAATTACTCCAAATATTTGGTTGCAGGCAGACACTTGGGCCTGATAAGAGGAAAGTGGAATTGGGGTTTTGTAGAGTGCCGCTTTTTTATAATAATATAATAAAATAAAATGGAGAGAAGATAATAATTCTGTTGTGGGTCGGTAAATTGAGCAATGTTAATGGCGAGGAAAGTAATAACAAGAAGGCGACGACTGTAGGAACGATAAAACAAAAACCGGGAAGAAAGAGTTGTCGACTTGTGTGGCTTTTTGATATTGCAGAAATTTCAATTTATTACCGTAAATTCGCCTTTATTTGTATAATTTTACAATCTAATTCGCATTAAATTGTAAACAATGGTGATTAAAAATGGTGATTTCAATTGGGTTTTTGTTTTTTCTCCTTCTCATTCTCTCGCCAATATAAAATTGGTGACGCGGCGGGCGAAAAAGAGAAAGAAGGAAAGGCTTTGGCTGGGTAGCCCAAAGAAGTGGGACAATTTGTTGTCGAACAGACAATAACTAGACCTCTTTTTGTAAAGGCTATCAATCAGCAGACTTTTACGCAATAGTCTAATTTTCCCACAACTGTCAGACCATAATTTAATCTAGTGATCGTCGAGTTGCCATTTTAACGACTCAGCAAAGTGGATAAAGTGTATTTTGATTGGGATCGCTGATCTCTCAGTGCTCGCGCGGTCTATGAGAGGGTGCAAAGGCTAGATTTTTATTGAACATATCGCTTTATAATGAAAGTAGTCAGTGTCTGCTTTTTCTTGTTTTAATCTCGCCCAGATTTTTTTTCTGCTCTGTCTTTTTCTATTCAAAACAGAAAGTGAAACGTATTCCATAATAGCGTATAAGTGGAATCGTAGTAGGCATATGATTACAAACGTCAGTTTTATTATATCATAATAATAATATGTGACAATATGTCTATGGGATTTACTTTTCCGCCTTCATTAATTAGGTTTATCGGCCGATGATCAAGAGTAATTACTAATTGTCATGCCAGTTGAACATTCACGCCTTATTTTTTTAACATATCATGCAATTTTTTCAATGAAACTTTTGTTTTTTTACTAGATTGCTTGTTTCATAATAGAGTATTTAGAAATAATGAAATGATTTTATTTATTTCTATTTATAACTTTATTATATTTTAAGACTTGAAGACATGAAAATAAAATAAAAAGACTAATTTTAATTCAGAAACAATTTTCCAATCATTCAAAATATGTTTTATTAACAACAAATGTTACATTTTCTTTGAGTGTTTGTCATCGAAACTGATAAAAATATTTTAAAAATTCAAAAATATAAATTATTTAAATAATAACTCATTATTATCAATAGAATTCCTATACAATGTAGGTATTATAATTCATATCAATTATTACCTTTTCACCTGAAGGCCACACTTTCAATTAAATTTATTTTTAGCTTTTAATGGGAAAATAAAATCACTAAATCATAAACACAATAAAAAGCACACGAAATGCATAAAAATAGAGTAGCTTAAAGTAGACTGAACAATTTTGACTAATTTAAGAGAAAGCGATATGCAGATTTTATGAAAACTTATTAAATATTTCAAAACGCTTAAATATGGTTTTTTATGTAATTATTATGCACACAATTCCATGACGTTATTTGAAATTTGTATTGATAATGGCCACTTAAAATTTAACTTTTAATAGTGTTTTTCGAATGTTTTTTATTGAATAAATGGCGACTGTCTGGAATATTATTTATTACAAAATAATTGCCGGTAACCAGGCGCCTCCATTTCGCTTATTTGATCTTGTTATGAAAAATAACCTTTGTTCCGATACAAAATTATAACTTTTCAACCTTGTGCTAAAAATAGGCTTCCCCAGAACAAAAGATTGTAAACAGAATATCAAATTATAATAAATATTTATTTCTCCATAACTAATTTGATAGAAAATTGTGCTGGATGTTCGAACATTTGGATTTTGGAAGAGGTTGTCATTTGCCAAATAACAGCAATCATCTGATCATCTGGCGGAATTAATTGTGCCATGCCACATGACCCGATTCCGACACCCAAAAATAACCTCCAAATTGTTGCCTTTGTGAATTTTATTTATAACTGGGCAAAATTTCGTCATTTCGCTTGGATGAATGAATTACCACCATCGCATATCCCTATAAAATCATAAATCCCAGTAAGCAATGAAATGCTTTTAATTACAATTGCAATTTTATAGGCGCACGCGAGGCGAGACCGAAGGAGGAGAAGGACAAAGGGGTCGCAACAACATGTGGTCATGAAGCGCGCGAGCCCACAATTTTGCAACACAAAACCGGTTCATTGAATCTCTGTTTTTATACACAATCGATTTGACAGTTTATCAAAAGTCGTTAATTTTTTGTTTTTTATTTTCTCACACTCTTCATTTGAAGATATTTTTTTCGGTTAATGCAACAATAAAGTCGGCGTCGTCGTCACGATTGTGACTTTATTGGCGCAATGGAAATCACGAGGAGACGTCGTCGGTCTTTTGGACAGAATTATCTTAATTTCGAAAATAAACAGGCAGCCCGTGTTTTTTTCAGCGACACGACGACTGCTTAAATCCAGTTTGTGTGGGCCGTAAAGAAAAATATTCTTAGACGTGAAATACACTGTTTATTAATCAGATTCATTTATGCCAAGTACTTGTCACGTCCAAAATGGTTAAATTTCGGAAATTTCACACGGAAATACCTGTGTAGTTAAGTTTGAACATGTTAATGACAATGACAATTTCTGTTTTATTATGTGCAAATTTGTTCTTCCCGATTCGTATTTATGTTGTAGAAATTGAATATTACGGTACTGGCATTTGTCTTGTCAAAGGGCGCCTTTATGACACTAGTGCCATAATTGTTTTTAAAAGAACTAGGTCGACAAATAAGGCTTAAAGCAATGGGATTTTTTAAAATACCAAGCATAGTGAGTGCTCATAGAAGGCTCTATGGATAAAAATGCTAATAGATCGTGTTTTATTCGAGATGTTATGTAATTTAAAAAAATTAAAATATCTATGATGTTTTCAAAAATCCTATGTCTATATACAATTAATTGTAGATAGTGATGATGGTTTTTTTTAAATTCATAGAATGTCTTTTCTTTGTACCTTCTTTGTCTTTTTGCTTAATCACTTGTTTATAAAAAGAATTCGGTTATTTCAGTTTCCATTTATTACAATATGCATTTGAGGACAAATTAGGCTCAAGTTCCTGTGGGATCTTGTTACTAAGGATCTACAATAGAAGCAGAAATAGTTACTTGTGCTTCAAAATCATCATTGACAGTACAAATATTAGTACGGATATATAAACTAAAAATAATAATAAAAAAGCGAATGGTTTATAGTTATTTAAACAACTTGTGGGAAAAATGAATCATATTTACATGAGCAGAATTCTAAATGATACGAGTGTTCAAATATGAGTTTCAACCAATACTTTGCAAAATTTTATAAAGTACGCTTATTTACATAGTAACTATTTAATCGCAAAATATTAAGTTAAGAATAAGAAGAGAGCTCGGTACTAAATTAAGGTCTAAACGCATACAATTAAGGAAAATTTCTGGCAAGCGAATAGATCTTTCAGTTACAACTTTTGAATATGTCAAGGAAATATAGCACATTGTACTTTATCACTGATATGCTCGTGATAGCATTCATTGTTTAAACCACTTTTAGAAACAAGAACTAATATTTAATGAAAACTTTACTTTCAAGTACTACACTGTAATTTTGTGAATTTACACGATTTGTAATGGCTGCGAATATCGAATAATATATAACTAAACATGGTGCAATTATAAGACACTTTCTAGAGGAAGAATTGGCTATTAAAATCAATGTGATTATTTAATCATAGCCTACTTGATTATAGAGGCATTGAAAATGTCAAAATATATTTTTGTTCTAAAGATCTAATTTATAATTTTTAGTACGAGTAGTTGGATTTTGGTGCAAAGTACTAATTTTGTGTATTTTCACGATTTGTGATTGTCTGTGGATATTAAATAATGTATGACTAAACACTGTGCGGCTGTGAAGGAGTTTGAAGAGGAAGCATTGACTACTAAAATATTAAGATTTTTCAAAAGAATTGTACAATTTAACGAACCTACAAAATATCTAATATTCTGCATAATATCCACTTAATTCAACATAAATATATTCTTATCTAAGTCATATTAAATAATGAACTGTATAATTTATTATTATCAATAAATACAATTTAATTTACATAAATTTAAGGGAAGATTAATGGTATGATAAAATATTTAGGTGATTTTCATTTGAATTATAAAATTTTAATAAACATTGATCTTCTTTTGATAGGTCTATAATAGATCTACTATTCTACATTATATCATTAAGATAAGAATATACTTTGACAGCTTGACGCAATGGATATCCGGGTAAAACAAACCCACTTGCCCAAAATAAGGAATGGGTTGATAAGGTCAATCAATCAATGGTTTTTCTTAATAATGAATCATAAATATTTATATACTGAAAAGGTCAATCATGCTTTTCAAAACTATTGTGATTGGAAAACTCTAGAGCTCGTTTTTGATAAACCGTTTAATATAATAAATTGATTGTTATGACTATAATTTAATTTATTCGTATTAATCTAAATGATGATTGGCGATTAAAATACAATTTTCTTCCAGATCTACGATGAAACTTAAAACTTTTTGGGATTTAATTTCATTCATTAAGTCGCGAAAAACATCTTGATATTTTAAACTAATTAAATTATTTCAAAACAGCTTTAGCTGTAAGGAGTTTAATCTATATAAATTAGAAAATTAAAATAAAAAATACTATAAGCAGGAAAAGACAACACTCCATCAATAATAAATCTTTCTTTCTTAACAATTTCCTATTATATTAATATTTGACAGTCTAATGTAAAAATCAATAACAATGTGTTTTTTATTTTCTAAAGCGAATAAATTATATAATATTTTATATTTATAATTAATAATTCAAAGTTAACACGAGTTTAATACGAAATTTCTTGATTATTCAAACTAAATCAATACATATTTACGCTTTCGGTAATTCGAAATCAACGGCGTCCTACATTCGACTATTCAAAGTTCCAGATTTATTGTTGCACCTCTTCACTTTAAAAAAATATTGATAAGGCTCAGCAGGAGCAATGGTACTATTTTATAAAGAAAAACTCTTTCGACAATTTGTAATATTTAATGATTCTCACAAGTTTCGTATTAACAAGAGGTGTGTGTTTTATATTAAACGATCTTTGTCGTGTTATATATAAAATTGAAGCTATCTTTTAAAGATCCCGACCTACACTGACATAGTGTGCGGTTCTGAATAGCAGGTCTAATAAGCACTATTATTCTTTCCCATTCTGATCAGTCGCAAAGGAATCATTATATTTAACTACTTTATTGATTATTAAGTTAGTTAGGGTCAGAAATTGTACATAGAACAGTAGAAATTCTTACAATTATCTTATTCATTTTATATATATGAAATACAATGCGTTTTACAGTTACATATATTGTAATTTTGTTTATAGAAGGTTTAGTTTCTGATCTATTCAAATTAATCAAAAATAGTTGTGCTGCGCCAACTAGAAGCACAGCATGCTAAATTCATACAGAAGCTGACGGTTTTACTGGGTCTGGCTACGTAACCTTACCTTCTGTTCGTTTTAAATGTATTGACTGACTTTGACAAGTGAATTAAATTTAAAATAGATTTTTTTTTAAAATACATTTTAAACAGGATCCGGAAGATGTGTCATCAATAAATAGACCTTAGGTCGCGGTGCNCAGAAGCTGACGGTTTTACTGGGTCTGGCTACGTAACCTTACCTTCTGTTCGTTTTAAA
>JXOV01031623.1:5738-27211 GCA_001014945.1 Clogmia albipunctata
TTAAAGAAGGCCCGAGTGTTTAATAATGCCCTATCTTATCGACCTTGTTGTATAAATAACTATTATATATTCCATTCCAAGACTATTTAAAGGAATCATTATGATAAAAAAGTACTGTATCGATGGCAACAATTTAGCTGGGGCTAGCAATTAAAATAGGCAGGGAGAGCTAGGGCGACATACAAAGAGGGACGTTTGGCTGTCTATCATATCTCCGAATATAATTTATTGTTCATCATTACAATTATCTTATTAATATATTTAAATGTGTATAAAGGCTATGTTCACCAAGCGGGTTCTGCACCAAACCAACCAATTTTTAACATTTTTTACCAATTAAAAGCTTAATTATAAACAGATGTTTGTGCGTTGAATACAAATATACGAGCTTTAATATTTCAAATAAATTATACGCACACAAATTTACTTATATGAATAGTTTTAATTATTGAAACTAACATTATGATAAAATTAAATTTGATTATATCTTTGTAATTTGAAAATGGAAATAATCGTGATTTAAATATGATTCAAATGAATAGAGTTCTCGTATATTAAAAAAACATTTAGAATACAAAATTTAAAATTTTGTTAATAGCAAAATTTAAACAAATTAAATATGACTACAATATGATGACTAGTGTTTAGTGATTACTAAATTTGCCAAAGTAATTGAATGCTCATCATGCGTGAAATATTCTTTTGATTATTCATCTAATTTTAGATTTGCGTCATGGTATTTTACTCTTTGTAAAAACAACTTCTATTTCACGCATTTTAGCCATAAATGACTATTAATATTAATGGAACTTATTGTGTTATAGTTTTTCATATATGTACCTCTGTGCACCAGTTGAATGATGGAATGCACTTAAGTAAAATTTTCTATCCACTTGGACATAATTTCCATAAGCCAAGAAACAACTGATTGTGTGTTTTGCGAATGATTGAAATGCAGTTTATGGTGATTCAATTTAATGGTGCCGATGACGATTAAATTAAACGCGCAATCCTCACCTATCCATCCAGTCATCAATCTACTACTCAGCTCTGGCTCTCGGGCTGATATTCAAATCCGCCACCAGTCCAGTGTTATTCAAATTCCGGCAGAATGTGTGCATGACAATGTTGATGGTTTCGGAGACGACGTGGCGATGGTATAAGTATTATATTTGCACACGGGGCTGGAATCGCATATAATGCTGGCAAATATTTATATGTGCAATTGCGGTTCTTGAATAGAAGACAATGTGACATTAAATTTATGGTCGCGAGGCCCATAGTCAACAGCTCTCAGAGAGGGAAACGACAATCAAGTCCCTGTCCCGGTGACAATTTGCATATTTGCACTGAAATGCCTACATAATTGCGATTCGGGTTTCGTTAGCAGTAAACAGCAACAGGGCCTCCTCTTTCCAATGATTTATTGTTAGATTATGAAAATTCATGGGACACATAATTAATGTTTCTCTCTCCCTGCCAGCAGCGCGAGAGATGAAATCCATCGTGCGTCTGTCACCCAAATAAGTCCCTCTGTCGTCCGTTTTGCAAATAAATCGTCATTCTTCAATAATGATAATGACATGAATAAAAATGTTTAGTGTGTTTCCCATAAAATGACATCAACGCGAATTGAATACGAATTCGCCCCGCATTCAATTTGCGATTAAAAGGGACTACTGGAATGGCGATTATTTAAGAATGGTCCTCTCCTCTATCTCACTCCAGCACCAGCTCGATGCCTCTTGTTTGTCCCACTTCCTTCTATTGTTCATTAAAATTTACTGCCTCTTGCGAATTAAACGCTCAAGCACCATTCTTTGGGCTCTCTTTTCTTTTTACCTCACTCACCTCCTCCTCGTCCTCAACCACTTCAAATTAAATTTCCCATTTGGCTGTGGAATTTTTAATTGCGTTTGCGGAGAATATGGATCAGAAATGGACTTGTGTACCAACCAATGATTTCGCAGATGATTATACAAAAATTGCATTTCAATGGTATTGATTTCTCATATGATATAATAAATCGATATTTGATTATGATATAATATTTAAGATAAAACCTTTTTTATGGTTAATTTAAATTTCTTTCAGCACTTTGCAAAAAAATTTATTAAATGAGTAATTCATAATTAATTTCCTTTTTCTCTGTAATATCGCTTTTAAATTCCGATTAAAACGTTGAATCAAAACCAATTTCGAAATTAATATCCCCATAAATTGGTGATGCATCTTGAGGAGTCACCGCTGGACATGCGATCGTGGCTGCCACTTTAAAGGCGGAAGAGAGAACTTGACGACGATCCGACATACCGGTAACATAACCGGACCTGTCATCTATTTCCAAACAAACAAATAAATAAGCATCCATTTTTTGTGCCTTCAACGTATTAATTGTTGATTTCTGTCCAATTTACCATCAGCAGTCGGTATCTTCTTTATCGGAGTCTCTGGTCTCTTTTATGGGGAACTGGTTCCATCCGAAAATTATTGGACAATTTCCACCAATCATTTCTTTCTGTGGCCTGTGTGCACTGTGATGCGCTCTTGTGACATGTCTTGGGCATTTCTCTTCCATTTCGCCTCTCCCATCAAGGGGCAGCCCAGTTTTTGTGTCTCCTCCGAGATGAGATGAAGGAGGTGAGTCTGTCAAAAACCGTTTTAATTACAACCGCTCAAATAAATTCGAATCTGTGAGGTGGGTTTCAAAAACCGAGAAGAAGGCCACTGTTTTTATTGGCATTGGTCCCCCCATTTATTCATTATTCTGAAAATCAACTGAGAAAACCCGCGATGGACGTGCACAGTTCAATTACAGTCGCAACCGATTGAGTGGCGATCTTATCTCCACGACTTACACTGGACAAGGTTTCTCCTTTTTTATTAAAATTATTTCTGGATTGGTTCAAGGAATTAATTTTAATCTTTCTTTGAAAAAAATTCACTTGAATAAATCAAGTGAATTATAAAATTATAATACAGGTTTTATTAGCCATGTAACTTAATTAGAACTGTTAGACCAGCCATTCCGCACCGCACACTAAGGCACTATATATCTGGCCACTTTGCAGAATTGGTTGAATGTTATTAAGTTGAACTGTTAGTATAAATTACCAGCTGTTTAAGAGCTATAATAATCATGAGAAGATGTTGTGAGAGTATTAACTCCCTGCACTGCTAATCCTTTTTTGAAATTGGAATATAAATTATATACTTCAGCTATTGAATTTCAGCAACTCTTTTTATTTTTTTATCAATTTGATATTTTTTTTTAAATGTATTGTGACTTAATTCTAGAATTATAATAATCAATTGAGAATCGATAATACTGAGAACGGGAAAAAGTTAAAAATAAATTTCACCTCTTAATATTATGCAAAAGGAATTTAATACGGCTTATCTATTTATTGGATCAGATTTGGACAGACGACATTGTATTGAGCGACATTTTATTCAATTATCAAATTAACGAATCGACAATCGAAGGTCGTTTAGATGAGCCACCTTCTCTCTCTCTATATCTGTCCATATCTTCGTTTTTCCATCAGTCAGCAGCGGCCAGAATTTACAATCCGCTCTCGGGCTCTTAATTGAGGCGGGTCTCAAATTTCCGTAATCCCAGAGCTACGAGACGGACTAATTGGCCGTTTGCCAGTTATAGTGTTGTTAATTAGCGATAAATTAGCAAAATACACACAATCCTCCACCTGTAATTCATCCGTGTAAATCAGGTAAAACGGCATTACATTGTACGACTGAACACGACATTCCTGCGAAGAAAGGAATGCCGTAAACAATGAGATTATTCCATTCCATCCTCTTTTCGATATGCGCCAGAGGAAACGATTATGCCCCCAGCTTAATGATACACCACATCAACCATAACTCAGATATTTATCGAGCTTTATGATTGCTCCAATCTTGCATAGCTTAACTTAAATGGCTATGTTCAACTGTTATAGTTTGTTTATGGGATGTTTGTGAATTAGGAATTTAATCAGATTTTATATTTTGAGTCTTATTAGATAAATCAAATTGAGATCATTATTTTAATATTTTTTACTTGTTTTGTTTCAATAACATCTGTTCATGTTTTAGAGTCTAAAACAATATTTTTGTTAAACAAGACATAAATAAGCTTAAAAATAGACTTCGGGCAATGAACTTCATCATTCAATATTTACTTGTATTTTATAAGACAACAAAAAGAGGACAAGGATCCTTCCAATTTTTTTATGTTGACATTTCGATCCATCTAAAAATAATTTTATTTATTGGACCATTATATATCAAACATAATATTTGGTAGAAGTTTTTTAGGATTGGAAGAAATATGATTTTTTTCGTTGATTTTTATAATTTAAAGAATATAATTTAGGTACAAAGTTTAAAAGTGAAAATGAGTCATAATTGAATAATATATTACTTAATAAACTATTATAAAGAATAAGATCTTTATTATAGCCTCCTTCCCTTATTCGTGGATGATGAAATTTTGGCTAAAATTTCGGTATTAGCGAATTGAATTGGCATTTACTTAAAAGCCGATCATCCCTTAATAAGTCGTCTAGATTCTCAAATTTTAAATGTATTAGACACCAATCCGACTTGAATTGAGATCTGGACACATGTATATCATTATTTAGATTCAACTATATATTGTACCAAAATTAATACTATTTATTTAAAATTGCAATACTTTTTGACAGAATCGGGCGAGAGAATTTTAGAGAGTCGAAATGAGAAAACACATTTCGACTCAAATTAATGGATATTCAAAACATTAGATTAGAACCAAATAATATTGTCTTAGGTAGTGATTGCAAGTGGCCAAATAGTCCAAAGACTCTTATGACCAAATTATCAAATCAAAACAAGTAATGGCAACGCAGCCAATGACGCTTCACTACCACTACTACCACAGATTGCTACAACCTTATTGTTTATTAGTATTGATTAACATACATAATTATACTTGATATTGTGAAATGCGATTATAATTGATTAAATATGTATTTGATTTTTATTTTTGTCATCTTGAAACGTTCATATTCGCAATATTTTTTTAGAAGGTTTACCCACAATTAAAGAGCTTTAACAGCTTTTAATTTTAAAAATTTATGTATAAAATCATTGACATATATTCTGTTTTCTATACAATATTCATTGGAATGTTAGAATCTATATTAATAATTTATATAAATTTTCCAAATTAATTTAAGGTGTAATCCGTGAAAAATTTGTTAATGTCTTCTACTGAAACAAATTGCTATATGAAATATTTTTTACCATATACAAATAATTTAATTACGGAAACTATCTACAATGATATTTTCGTATTTTTCTAGTAAGATCCATTAAAGTCCGGCTGGAACATGTTTTGAACATGTTGATTTGCGATGGTGACGCAAACGTATTGAGGTTTATTCCATTTGGCATTCTCGGCGAGATTGCAAACGCTAAATTGCGTGGATAAATAGGAACATTTGCAGAAACATCAACGGCAGCAGCACCAGCAATCCATTACTCTGAGCAATAAAATGGATTATTTAATGGCGTTTTATGATTTGCGGAATTCCTTTCCTTTTCTCTTTACAGGCTTTCTGGCCAGTGCCAGCATTCATACGGCTCAAGTCTATGAATGATGATTTGAATTTTCAGCGTCTGTTAGATTAGAATGACCACCAGCAAGAGGAGGAAAGCAGCTTTGAATAATGCAAAGTAACTTATTTCTCCGCTGGCTACGAAAAAAGACGAATTTACGACAGATTTATGGGAATCTTAATAAACGGAGAAGGGTGCAAATCTCGGGGTAATTTACAAGAGATTCATTTTAATGCCTGGATGTAAAAATGGTCTGGGGATGTACTCAGGTCCATTTTATGGTCAGGTAATGCGTGTTTAACTAGTAGTTAAACAGTAATGCGACATTTACTGCTCAAAGTAGCAATCCTTAAACGATTTATTGCCAACTACTTTTATACTTTGCTATAAAGATCGTTAATAGATTTCATTCGGCAGCCACAAATGCGATTTTAATAGTCAACAGCCAACATATCTACAAGGTTTTATTGTGATAAATTAATTTAATCAATCATAAAAAATTAATAAATTTTAAAAATGGATTAGAGAAACGATCTTAATAAAATGTGAAATTTTTACCTATTGAAACTAATAAATTTGTCAAAACTTGCAATAAAACTATAAGATAGATCATTAAACTGTGAATTTTATGCGCTTGATGCCAAATCAGTGACTTTTATTATAGAAACATCGCACCAAAATATATGTGCAAAAAAGAAATTGGTATTGATTTTCTAGTTTTACTGATCTTTTTTAAAAATCTGTAATAAATTCNACAATAAAACTACGAGTAAGATCATTAAACTGCGAATTTTATGCGCTTGATGCCAAATCAGTGACTTTTATTATAGAAACATCGCACCAAAATATATGTGCAAAAAAGAAATTGGTATTGATTTTCTAGTTTTACTGATCTTTTTTAAAAATCTGTAATAAATTCTTAACTAATCTGTTCCTTGATTGAAACATAATTGCTTTAGATAATCTCATTTTTCCACGAGTGTGCATATTTTAAATTTTAATAAATTCAAATATTTCAACCTTTCACTAACGAACAAAAAATGGTCTTCATTTATTTTTAGATCACAATCTATTTTAATACATATTTAACATATAAAAAGTAGAGTTATTTTAAAAGACACATTTTTTAAATTAAAATTGATTTTCAATAAAAAAAACTAGTTCAAACGTTTTTAAACCATTTGCTAATTTCTTGAGATAAAATGAATATTTAGAAAAGTTTATTTAAAATATTTTTGTCGTTGATTCAGAAAGAAATTCTTTAAAATTTTAATTAGTGAATATTTTATAATGCTAATGCCACAAAAATTCCATTTATAATTAAAAAGAAATTCTTTATTTTTTTCTGAAATACGATATCTTCCAAAGCTTATATTCTAATTAAGATAAGATAAGTTAATTAAAATTTCAAGTGAGAACCGATGAAATTGTCCAGAGATAAAGGCTTTAAGTTAAGTTCCAGCAAAGTAACTGTCAAAATTTATCGGCAAAAGCTCTTTAGCACCAACTGGTTAACTGATTTTGCATGGGTCCACACAATCCCATTTGGCGAACACCGAAGCGCTTTAAACTGGCAGCAGAGCCGTAAGTTTCACGTCTAATTAAGGAAATGGAGCTCTCTCTCTCTCTCTTTGGATACGGCCAAGACCGACAGGTGTTTTGGCACAAACAATAAATTATTGCATTCAATTAGAACTAGTCAACTAAGTTTTCAATTACTGGTTCTAAGGGGTTGATTTAAGTTGATGAATTATTAAGTACGGCTCCACTCGGCGAAACACAAACACAAAAGTGGAATAATCTGGGATTGGGGAAAGTACCAGTACCAGAAGCAGCAGTAGCAGCAACGGTGGCGTACTCGTAGTATAAAGGTAATAGCAGTAATTCTTCGTTGCTGGAAATGGATAGATCCTCGAGGGAGCGAGTCGTAAAATATATATTTATGTACTATATGGAATTACTCAAAACCGTTTCTTTGGGTGATTATTTACATAAATTCAAATTAAACGCTAAAATTTCCACTTAAAAGCAGAGCATTCGACCGAACTATTACGGAATGTTTTGGTATATTTATATTACCGTCATCAGTCCTGATAACAGAGGGCTTTCCCAAGGTAAGGTAAGCTCAGCCATTTACAAACGTGATTACTATTACCGGAAAACCCCAGGATTTCAATTTTCACCAGGTGGATTTCAAAACGAATTTCTCCTTATTAATTTCTTCCACTTTTCACTGATATTAAGTGTTTTTTTCTGCGCGGTAATTTTTCACGCAATTAATTAGCTCGATTTTTTATCCAAAAATATGAAATTATTAAAGAACAACTTTAAGGAGCTTCAAGCTTCAAGAACACTAGAAAAAATTGCTTGTTGTTTCTTGAATCATAATCATCACACAAACACCACCTGCTATCATCACTCTACCCCAACATTCCAGCCAACCATCAACACCACCACCAGACCCTTTCAACAACAACAAGGGCCAAACGAACCGGGCGAGTCTCTAATTGCACTTTCTGCCATGCTACGCTCAGATGTCTAGTAAATTGTAAAATGCTTTCCATAGAAATGACTTTTACACACCACTGGATTTCCGGAGTTGAACACTGTTCTACATAGAATCGGTTATATAAACACAATTTCTGCACACAAGAATCGAAAATAATAGAGACAATTCTAGGGTTGTTTGATAATTAGTGAATATTTAAATTTCTACAAATTTAAACCCTAATGAGACTTATTTTTGAATCTGTTTAATTGTATTTATAGTCGCCTCTCAGTAAATCGAAGCTCGGGAGACTCTTAAAATATTTCGTTGGTTGGACGCCAAGGAGTGTTAAATAGCAATGGTTTTTTTTGTTCGAATTACCGAGAGCAGAAAAAAGGTATTGATTTAGTTCGAAGTATTAAAAGCTTTTGTATGGAACTAGTGATGGGTTTCATTTATTGAGAGGTAAGAATTATGGTAGTTTTGAATTAACGAGAGTCGACTGCAATTAAAGAAATTATTTGTATGTGTATAGTCAATAAAAAGTCAAAACCCGTTGATTGAGGTAGGAATAATAATAATTTAATCCAAAATATTTAATAGTTTTAAATAAGTTATAAGTTAAAAACGTCTTAGTTCATAATTGATAAGAAAATTAAAAAATATGAAGTTGTAAAATATTTCAAACGACCCTTGTCATTGGAAAGGGTTAATGATGAGAATGGGGGTGTCTGAATCTGTGACTGGATGCAGATAGGCAAGGCCAGACTAAACATGAAATGGGGTGTGATTCTGTCCAACAACAATATGTTCCACCCAGCCAGCATCATTCCATCTCCTTTGGCTCTCTATTATTAGGAGCGTACATTTTGCCATAACCACTTTTTATGGGGCCCATATGCGAGATGTTCTTTAATATTTAATGCGTTTTATTGCCATGACAATATTCTCTATTAATGCTCTGTTTTCCATGGGCATTAAACAATGTCTGCAGATTTACATTTGCACATGTGCCCAGACATGGTGTAATGTTAAACTGTTGATATTTACTGCCAAAGTTCGACAATTTGCAGTGCAAAAGGAGCATCGCCCCATACACAACACAAGCACACACATATTTGTGGCATTTATCTTTGCTTGTATGCATTTGATTCAATTAACTTTTAGGCCGATATTGAGGTCATGTTACCATTTATCAAACTATACCATAGAGCATTAAATAGGGCCTTTGTTGCGGTGACAATTTTAATGCCCCAAGGCACAACCAGCTCCCACCCACCCATCCACAGGGCGCCCACCCGACTCGAGTTAATGATCTTGAAAATTGTTTTTATGGCCAGAGACCGAATACATGGTCCAATGATTGTCCACAGCATGAACCCCGTAGCCAGGATTTTTGGAGTGAGATATGTAGTTATAATTTCAACCGGACGTAACCTCGGCTGGTTTGATGTTTAAATCATTTGCATAAACCCTTTCATTTGTTATTCACCATTTTTTTGTTCTCCTGAAATGGTCCTAAATGATTTATGGGCTTCCAGATTCGGTTATTTTTATTTCAATGAACACACAATTTAATACCTTAGTTAAACAAGGATAAAAATGCAATAATTATTGAACAATAGTATTTCAGTTTTTTCTCAAAGTTTCAATTTTCAATAGAAAGAAAAGTATTTGAATATGTAAACGTGTTCTATTTAACATTTTATTAAAATCAATATATAATTTGCTTGTTTTGTTTAAAAAATTAATGAAATGTAAAAAAAACTGTCGACATTCTTGAAGTGAATTACGATTATTAACTTGAATTAGAAAACTATTTAAATTAAATTAGAACATTATTTTCATTATAATCACCATTTATATAACAAGGTTGATAATCCATCGGTTTTTAAGAAGCCCGGTGTGATTTTATTTTACAATATTGCTTTGACCTTGTTTATACAAGACGTTTTGCATTTTAAAACGAAGACATGTTGATTTTTTTTAAAAAATTAGTTTTCGGAAACAAATAAATTATGCCATAATCAAAAATACTGGAACTGAAACGATTTAAAATAGATTAAATACGAATTTTTCAGTATATTACCCATTTAAGCAAAATTTTAAATAATCGGCAGTAATTCCATCTTATTTTGGAACATAGGTCGGTAATTTAATTGAATTTTTCCGTACATTTAGTCGAATATCTTTGGTGTTGTTTTGACACAAAGAATTTTTTACTGATGACATATAATTATGGATGATTTCAATTAATTGTTTATATTCTGATTGACAAAACCTTATGAAAAGACCAAAACTAAGTGGCTTTGAAATTCTATTTCAAGATAAATTTTGAATAAAAGTAGGTATGTATCGACTATGGACGATTGCTAGGGAATTTGATGATCTTCATGGAACAGTTTGCGCGTACTAGCCTAAATTCCGATATGTCATTAAAAATTACTTATATTTACGACTCTATTATCTATTCTCTAATGTCAATATTAGTATCAAGAGGTACAAAAAGAGACACATTTTCGATAGATATCATTACTCGACATGGATTCAAATAATTTGTATAAAAATATTTCCCACAACATTCCGGTATGGAACTAGGGGTAGTCTCAACTCAACCTCAACCAACGGGTGTTAGACTTTCCATGACTATTTGTTTTCAGTGTATTAGTAGTCAATTAATAGCACATAGACCGGTTGAAAAAGGATCCAGTCAATCCTACCCGCCCAGGGATCGAACCTACGGCCTCCGAGGAGGCGGACGGGAGCGTTACCACTTCGTCTATGTAAAAATTGTTTAATAACCCAGAGTCTATGTAGATAAGGAATGGATATCATAGAATGGTGGGTGCGTTTATAGCCTTAACTCGCGCTGTATACGTTTATAACTATTAAAAATGCTTTTGAGTGAATAGATATCTAAACTGTAATATCAAATTTTAAACTTTTAAGTTTTGTAAAATTGAATAATTAAACTTAAAATAATGTTTAAATAAATCCTATAATAATAGATTCAACATTGTGTGTTTGAAATTGGGGTTTCTGTAAAACTTTAATTAATTCTGAAACATTTGTACTTTCTATTGTTCTATATTAGAAAGAATAAAATGTACAAAACATCGATCATTTGATATGTGGTCCATTTGATATACAATTAGCCATAAGGATACGAAACATTTAATGTTGCCAATATTCTCTCTAAATAGTTCTGTTTTACCATCTATTCCGGCTAGCAATGATGGCAATAGGCGGACCCCCTGGAACAGGCCAATGTCATTCATAAATCCATGGCTCTGTGGCCATCTAATTGAATATGCATGGCTATTGTTCTATCTGTGCCGGCAAAATACCAATTTTGCTCCGGTTGGAAAGTTCAAATGGGAAATTATTATCATCATTAGTTAAGACTGGTGTGTAGTTTCGGGACGATCATGAGATGCCTGACCGATGAATGGACCGAAAGGGCAGAGCAGATAGTTGGTGAAATGGTTCGCTCTCAATCGGTTTCTGCTTTATTTATTGGAATATTTCAGCTTTAATGAACAATTTCGCAGAAAATTGCAATTGGAAGCCCAGTAAAGGCATTACATCGGTTGGTACTTTCATGGAAAGTGGGAGCAAAAGAAAAGTGTGTCTCTGTGTGTGCTGTGCGCTCCATTTCACAATGTTACGACCCGAGTTATTGTTATTGTTAGAACTGGAAAAAGTATAAATTTCGTTTAACTTTTGCAGTGAGGAAATAATTAATGCTATTCCATCGTCATCATTGTCTGTCATCGTCTCTTGCATACACAGAGGTACTCTTTTTCGATGTTTTAGAAATAAATGGCAATTTCTAGTATAAGTCCTCCTTCTCTCCATTACGGAGATTTTAGATCTCTGCTGCACACACGCGGAATTAACCACAAGATACATTGTTGCAAGAGTTCTGCAATAACATGCAAAGAGGAACACGCGGGCAAGAAAGAAAAGTCGAATAAATAAGAAAATGCCCAGATGGAGCAATAAAGTTGCATTATTTATGGACGTTTTTGTTATGGAAAAATTAAAATAATTTAATTTATTTTTTGGCGAAACATTTACATTCTTATAAGCCAAATTTATGGCGGCCAGGGAACGGTTTTTGTACTCCCAGATCGCGCGAGAGCAGAGTATTACCAAGAAGTGTGTGGTGTTGGGCAAAGAACGAACGAACGACGGCAAGAGAAGAAATGAAGCCACAAAGAAAGAATGCTTTAATTGCCGAGCTGTATAAGATAACTCAAAACCGCGATGCTGCATAATTTTCGTTTTTGCATTTTGCGATTTTACAATTCGCTCTCCCATATTTGATCCACATCTCGCGGCCGAAACAAATTTCATCTCTCTTTGTGAACGGGGGAATAATACCTGGATGGATGGGACTTCCGTTGCAATTCTCTCCCGTATAATTGCGTGTACTTATCGGAAAGCACTTTAGCACTGGGAAGGTGCCTTTGATCTTTCACCGAATCGATTGTCAGCAAATTTGAAATACACCTTGATGTTGGATCGGTCGAGCAGAGGAAGCCTGTTTACCAGGCTGTTGACAACAATTTTTCCCTTTCTTTTTATACAATACTATAGTAGACGAATTGATAAAAAAACATGAATCAATTCCACTCACCATTAAAAGTTGATGCAGCCCGCTTTGTTGACGCTGGGCGTACTTGAAAAGCCCGGAAACTTCCACCCCTTCTTGCTCCAAAACGAACCCTTTGTCGTCTTTATATCCCCCGAATTGGAATCACTGGCACTGTTTGAACACACTGAGTTCATGTGGTGGAGCAGGTGAGCACTTCGTGGACCCGGATCTTCGGCAGATCTCTGGTACAAGGCCGGGACGTGGACAGTTCCGAAATTGGGGTAATTATTACTCAGACTATGGCTTGGTCGATGCTGGCTCCTTGTGCTGCTGTAGGACGACGAAGACCGGGTTGAGAAGGGGATTCCCGGGTCTTCCTGTGACCTATTTGAGCTCCGAAAACGGTTTGTATAACTTCCTAAATGGTTTCCACCTTCTGGAATTCCAGAACAATTTGGAGGACAACAGGGTGGATTAGTTCGATGGTATCGTAGACTACCAACGTAACTGGCTCCACTGCTGCTGCCACTGAACCCACTGTCCAAGTCTCCGTTGTTATTGCCACTATTGCACTCTCCGGCACTGCTGTCCGGGAAGTTGGACGATCCACAGACCGGTGAGAATAAATCCTCACTATGGGGTATGGTTTTTAGTGGAAAATCATTAGACCTCCTTTGACTAGTTGAGGCACAATTGCTGTCTTCCTCTCGTGGTTTTATCCCCTCATTCGCCTCTCCAGTTGGGCTATCATTTTGAGGCGTTGAAGGCATAATCAAGGCTTCTACCGAGAGGTTCAGTTCTCCTAAAACCCTATGATGTCGATGCTGCACTCTACGGAACTCCTCTTCAATCATGCTCTGGTCCAGGCTTATCATCGACTGTCCACTGGCCATCATCAGCATTTGAAGACGCTCATCACTGCCCACTTCCTCGTAGATGTTCTCATGTGTTCCATACCTATTAGAGAACAAATGTCTCGTGTTTCCGGTAGCATTGGGCGAATTGAGCTGGGAGTTGCGTCCTTTGGACAGGAGGGCACGTATCGAGTTGGGCGGCGGTGGTCGAGAGGGACCGGGCTCCGAAGAGGTGCCAGGCACGTTTGAATGTCGCATTGCAGCTCCCGGCTCGTAATAGGCGTACGAATAGTCTTGGTGACAGCACTGGCCTCCTCCAGGATGGTGGTGCTGTTGTTGGTGGCCAGCAGAAGAGTTGTAAGAGCTCATCGACGACGAAGATGTGGATGGATCGTAGCGCTCCATTGTCGAGGCGATGTGGTTCCGGGACCATTTGGACTGCAATAACAAGAAATGCAAGTGTTTACACAATTGATTCAAATGAATCTCCTCCCTTTCCCACATTATCCAAAAGCGAACAAGAGCCAAGATCTGTGATTGTGCAAATGCTATCTTTCTGGAGAAACTTTGATAAGTACAAATAATCGTCTCCAGTCCTTTTACAAATGAACGTCTTTATCTCTCTCGGTCTATCTCACTGGGCAAAAAGCGCCCCTAAGAAAAAGAGCAAAAGCACTTTTCCGGCCACTATCACACCATTTCATTATCTCCTTATCTGTCTTTTCATTTCCGATGGAAACGGTTACAGTGCTCGTTAGAAGTATTTGTGTATAACTTTGGAATGAATCGAAACGAATAAAATTGCGGTCTCTTCATCTTATTTCTCTTCGAAAACATTTATAGTCAAATTCTGTAGTTTATTTTTCTAGTCTAAAATACGTGTTTGTGGTGAAATGCCTTGGTTTGAGTAAAATAGAATTGCTACCCAATTGTAATAGGAATTTTAGTAACGATTATTTAAATTTGTAATAATCCTATATTTTATTAATTATTTAATAGCAAACTTTGAAAATATTGTATCTGCTTGCCGTAAAACAAGACTACAAATATTAAGCCTTCAATGTCCAATTTGAGTTGGGTTTTCATTTAATTAGTTATTTATACAATGTTGGGTTTGCATATGAAATTATAACATATTTACCAGATGCTATATTATGATATTAAATTACAAAAAATTTACTTTTTTAAGCACTTTCAGAACAACATTTTGCAATGAACAATAAAGCAATTGTGTCGGTATTTTTTTTTAAGTTGTTTATGAAGTGGAGATGTCTGGTTAAAAAAGGGACGTTTCAATACTCAATCAGGCCTATAGGCCCGCTAACTTGGAGAAATAGTAAAATCAGAAATTAATGCGTTTTGTGATATTTTCGTCTGATTCTTACTTTTAAAGTTATTTTTAATTACTATTTTTGAAGTTCAATTGAAAATTTGAGAATTTAATGTTTAATTAATCCTGTTCTTTAATGACATTACAACCGGGACTGGTCTTGACCTAAATACTCTGTGTGCATGTAGAATACTTATCAATTTCACAGGATATAGATAGAGCTATAAAATTTCGCGACATCTTTATTTCCTTGACTGTAATTGAGGAATTATGTAATTAATCTGGTGGGAAATCGAGGGCAGGACAGCGGAAAGAATTACCGTTGGAGAGCACAACACGAAGCTCTAGATAAAAGACAATGGAATCTCACACAGATCATTGGTTGCACTGGGCTATGTTAAGTAAGAAAATTAATTAATGTTTACCTGTGGCTCGTTGTTGTTGCAGTTGCCTTTTGTTGTTTCAGTCATGGTGTCGTTTTGGCTCTTATTCTCCGGTCTGGCATCGGACTGGGCCACCGCCCCTTCGTTTATGGGGGTGGAGGCGATGGTGGCGGCGTTTATTATTCCATTATTTCTGCTACTTGCAGCACCGCCATTCATTAGTACCATGGAACTACTATTGCCGTTTGTCTCGCTGCAATTTCTGCCATTACTATTATTATTTGTCTGAGCAGCACCATTGTTGTTGTTGTTGAGATGAAGATGATGGTGATGATGTCCACTTTGATGGAGCATCATCATTGACGTGATGTCGTTGTTGTTATTGTTGTTGGAGTTATTATTGGCCGGATTCCGGACGATTATTGACTTTGATCCCTTGGCGGTGGTGGTTGGCGATTTCTTTGACTTTTCCCCGGCACTGTTCAGGGTTTTAGAATTTATATTGTTGCCGGCGACGGAAAAGGACGAATTCTGAGCGACACGGCCCGTGGTCATCATGCGATGGTGGTTTTTTCCGGCGCTGCTCGCCCGGAACGACATTGTGTTTTCGGGCAGCAGCATTGCATCGTGATTATTTAGACACGGATTGGTTCCGTTGATAATCACAGGATTGTGGGCACTGGCTCGTCCTTGATGGGTCTGGATGTGGTGGTGCTTTTGTCGGGAACGGGCACCAGCAGGCGGTGGATAGCCAGGCGGAGGAGGGAAATGGACTAATGGTGTTGGAAATTCCGGTGAACCGAGAGGAGAGTTTGGTCCATCGCCATCTTCATCATACAAATTGGGATAGCGAATCGTAATTGCCTCGTCTTCGGGCAGGTAGTGGACCACTGAGGGACGTCCTTTGCGACTCTTACTGCTGTTGCTGCTGCTGGCCGTGCCACTGGTCGTTGATCCACTGCTGCTCGTCGGCGAATTGATGCCACCTCCTCTTCGACCACCCACTGTTGCTGAAGAGGCCTGTGGATCCATGTTGCATTTTCGAGCAACACAAGACACCGGCCAAGTGGGCAGCAATTAAAAACCGTTCCCCCCTTTCTTCTGTTCTGCTCGGCTCTCTGTTCTGGAGATGAACGTGTCTTGTTTCAATAATTTACTATCTGTAAAGACACCCAAGGAGAGCAAAAGTTGGTTAGAAAAATCTTAAATTACATGTAATTGAAATTTATATCTTAAACTGGACTCTCTACTCTACTTTGGCTCTGTGTGCTGTTTACTTTATGGAATCTGTATATTGGCTACTCTTCTCCCGCTCCCCGTGTGCTCCCATTTTAATTACTTTTCAAATTCAATTTCAAGAGTATAAATTTGAATGGCTGTTGTTTCTGTTGCTCGGGCTTCTGCTGCTTTCCACAGAAACTACAAACATTAATTCACTGTAATGAATCTTAACGGCTTGCAGCTCCTCTTGAAACAAGTACCTGGGGTTTGGGCAGTGCACGATGGTGCAAATTGGGTCAATGCTATTATGACAAAGAATTTTTTTCTTCAAATATCGTATATATGTTTTCTGTCAATTCGAAGAAACAAATAAAAAAAAGATTTGTAATTTATTTGAACTTCACTAAATTTGTTAATTAATAATATAATTTTTAAATTGAAATATACTATTTTTTTGTGCAACCCATTTTCCTCGTTAAATATAGATGGTTTTACACCTTAGTAGAATATTTACGAAAAACTCAACGTCATTGGTTGCGCTTTCATTAATTGTTTTCATCTGATAATATTTTCATAAGAGACTTTTAAACTGGTTAAATACATGCGATAACTACCTTAGATAATCTATGTTACCGTTATCAAGAATAAGAACCCATCGGTTCTTATTAGCCAATATACTAGAGTAAGAATCCGATTTCAATAAGCGAGAGCAAAAATATTGTTTTTTATAATTTTAATTAAATTTAATTAATTTTAAAGTAAAACATAATAAAAAATTTTATGCAGTTTTCAAATTTAACAAAATTTTGAATCAAATACATTCGATAAATTTCTTTAAAAAATCTTTGTTATATTTCATCAAAATTCTATATGGTTTTGAAATCATTTTAAATATACCAAGTATAATTTGATAACAATAATGATTAACAGCAATACTTTTTTCAGAGAAAAAGATTAAATTTGTAGTGATTTCAATTCTTTTCTATATTTAATTCATAGATAATATTAAAAGTTTTCAATTTGTTAAACATAATTGATTTTGCAAATTGAGTTTAATTATGAAACGTGAAAGGTAGTATATATAATATTACATGTAAAATGTAAATCAAACATTTGTAAGCTTCAAGATATTCAATTTCCTGGAAGTTCACCATAAAGCTATTAAATTCATAAAAAAGTTATGAAACCACTGTGCAAATGGCTGAGGTTTGGTCAATGAGTAAATCGGGAGTAAATGGTACACGGAGGCTACGGCTTTGGTTAATGAGGCAGCAGCCAGCCAGCACAGTTCCCCAACGACCGAAATTAAATCGTAAAACACGACTTTGGATGTTCGGTGTGGCCCAAAAATGCAATTACCTAATTAAAACTGCTCTTAAATATGGAGTGCTTTCGCCATTAAAGAGGCCGTGGCTTGAGGCCTCGTTGGTCCGAGTTGGGCGACTGGGGAGCCACATAATGAACGTAGGCCTCTGGACCAGGGACACATCCAGTAAATGGCGAATCTGAGAGCGCCACCTTTGTCCTCATTGATAAGCGAGGCACGAGGGCGAATAAATTGGACATTTAGAATTCAGACAACGAGTTTATAATTTTATATCTCTCTCTATGATGATGATTATGATGATCTCTTATCTTTTTTATGTACGAGTATAGCTGTGTTGTAGCAAGCAACGCCCAGCATGCAGAAGGTAAAGTATTTATGATTTGTGTAACAGGCATGGGGAAAAATGGCAACTGAAAATGCGATGCTTTTATTAACACGACCCAGAGGAGCTCATATCCAGAGACAGACCGTTGTTGAATCGCTGCTGCTGCTTTTGCTTCTGTTGCCCCAAACCAAACATAGGAAAAACACATAACCGGCAGCAATAATCACGCCAAATCTGAATTCTATCTGCATCCGATTCCATACAGCAACAAAAATAACAATAGGACGGACACAAATGGTCCAACTCGCCAAATATCGTCTGGTCTGACTTTTTAGGGCGCCCCTTTTAATATTGAATCGGAGAATAATATAGCTTTATGGATGTTGCATTATTAAAGGGAGCTCTCACGTAGTCGATTAAACACAATAGAAGAATCCGTTTGCAGATAAATATTTATATCAAAGTTGTACATAAAAATGAATCGAAATATTAGTGAATTATTAGTAATATTTGCACTATATGGTATATTATGTAAATTTAAAAAATATGTTTTATTTATTTTTTACTTGTTAAAATTTTATAGTTGATCCAACATTCATGGCGGAATTTAAATAATATACAATTGCTATATTTGGATGGTACCATGAAATCCTAAAATCCTTTTCAAATTCATATTTTTATAGTAAAAAAATAGTTTTATCTTTTAGATTAATAATTTATGTCATATTATTCGTATATTTTGATTGATTTCTATTTAAAGTACAATTTTAAATCAATTAGGGTTACTAAGGACCATTTAAATATATTTATTTTTTTTGTTAAATTTTCTTCTTCTTCTAAGACAGAGCAACCGTTACCGATCTACGTCTTACCAATTGATTTTACGTAACCAAATCAGCACCATAAACAAATGATTCTATATAGAGCCTATTTCTATTCAGGTTTTTGCCACCGAAACAGAACACACATACTACGAAGAAGACCACCCCTTTCAATAACTTTCATCAGTATCCATTCATTGAATGGCAGCAGATTACTAGTATTATAGAAAGATACGGTTTATTTCTTCGATTTTCAGCGCTTCATTGAATCTTTGATTACCTGTCTGATTTGCAATAATAGTATTGACGATACTAGTTGTTCCATAATTAAGTCACAGAAATGTTTGTTAGTGAAAACGAGTATTGAAATTCTAAAGAAAAAAATTAAGGTCTGAACCGGGGCCCATCGAGTTGANTTCAGCGCTTCATTGAAGCTTTGATTACCTGTCTGATTTGCAATAATAGTATTGACGATACTAGTTGTTCCATAATTAAGTCACAGAAATGTTTGTTAGTGAAAACGAGTATTGAAATTCTAAAGAAAAAAATTAAGGTCTGAACCGGGGCCCATCGAGTTGAATTCTGTGAGGACCCTTGGCCACATTTTAATTTTATATTTCTATATTATTAACAGTAACAAATTAATATTGTGAAACGCAACAAATCATCATACTAGTATTATACAGGGTTTTACAATAAGAGGTATCGTTTTAATATTGATTAAAACTGCTACTAATATTTTTCGGTAAGAATTTTAATATTACAATATAATTAGAGTTTATAACCACTTTTAGAATGGTTTCAAAATCATGTCATCGTTGGTGACAACAATTCATATTTAATTAAAAAATACAGTTTAAAATGGCTTTACACATCAACAGTTTTCAGTTCAATTTCGTAAACGCAATCCAATTTATCTCCGTTTTATTATATTTATTGTCCCGGGAATAGGATCGGGCGGGATCCAGCAGTAGTCAATATGAGACTTCAATTGTGAAGTGCATGACTCAGGCGTGAGTGATCCCAGCCAATTATTTTACGGAATATTGGGATAAGTATTAGCTTTACAAAAAAACAACGCGAGGCGATCATATAACAGTATCTCGGGGACCGGCAAAAATCGTTCCCTGTTACACCACACTAAAATCGGGCATTCAATTTGGCATGAGATGAGATGTGAGAGAGGAAGAGGAGGCTGTACCCGATTCGTTTTGTTATTATTCTGGCATTATTCGTGTGCAAGTTTTTGCGAGTTTGGCGCGCGGTTCAAATATTGAATCGGGCTCGTTCAATTAAATTCCATGTCAAACATTTTTTCGTGGATCGATTTAATTTTATTGCTAAAGTGCTGTGTTGTTGTGTTTCGGGATGACTATACACATTTATTTATATTTATTTAATTTATTGGTGCACTGACCATTGCACACGCGGTATTGGCAAACGATGTGCAAAAACTAAACATTCTCTGTGTGTAGTCGCTTATGATATACAAAGCGTATATATTTATGTTGCACAATGAAAACAAGAAATTGCGAAAATATTTCAAATGATAATGCTTCACGTGTTGGCATGTACCAAATAATAGCTTTTTGTCCAAATGAAAAGTATTCGCTTGCTGGACAGCTTTTTGTGATGTGCCAATTCGGTATCAATGATTACCATCGTCATTAACCAATATAAAAGCACCAGTGTCGAGGACTTGTCACTATATTCCCCCATTCCATACAGTATTTTCGTATGGAAGGTAAATGAACTAGATTTATTGGTATTTATAGAGAAATGAACACAACAGGTTTAGTCAGACGAAGAAGTTTATTATAGTATTATATTTATAAGGATGGTATTTTTAAGCTTTGATAGTATAAATAAATTTTTTTCTAATGAAAAGTAGCTTATAAAGAGCTTTTTATAACTTTTTATAACTTTTTAAAATAACATACAGGTACTTATTTAAGATATCAATGATATTAGCCAAATAGCCTGCATTGCCTTCAATTATGGATAGTTCATGAAGGTGCTAGGTATTTGATTATTTTATATTTATATAAATTATCATCAGTGATGAACCTGATTTAACTTCGGAAAAGCGGGAAGCAAAATTGTCGATTTTTGAGCAAAGAAAATAAAAAAAATGGTTATTGAACAAGTTTGGTTCATTTTTAGGTCTAACCGTATGATTAAACTCTCCTTAAAAAATCTGGTACGTTGAACTTTTAAGGGTAATTTAATGCACTACTGGGGTTAAATCATTGATTTATTAAAACGAAAATTGGGTGTTAATGAATTGAATGACGTGTATTTAAACAAAGAACACTTTACGAGTTATGTAAGTGACGTAACCATCAAATTTCTTTTAAACCACGTGATAAATAAGTTCTTTTTCAATGGTTTACAATCGATTGAAAATCTTAATAGTACGATTCGTAGCTTTATCATGAATATAAGGTTGCCAATTCGAACATTTTCCCACAAACATTATTCTGAAGGCTATTTGTCTGATGTGTAACACATTTCAAAACC
>JXOV01031647.1:0-10732 GCA_001014945.1 Clogmia albipunctata
ACGCCTTGTTCTAATGTGAACGGGGCATAAGATTAATTGTGTTGGTATTATTAAGAGACGTAGCTTGGGGGGGTCTCCGGTTCCATGCCACCCCCAAAATTATCTGGTGGCACCTCCAGGATTTTGACAGGTGCAGGTATACTTGTATTAATTGTTTCAAAGGATATCAATAACATTAAATAATTTTTTTATAAAGTATTTTAATTTAAAATATTTTTAATGTATTTTTATTAGTTTCGCTTTTATTAAAAAAATTAAATTAAACTTTTTAAAGAAATTTCTAGAACAATATATAAAAGATTATAACATTTCGGGGGTATGGCTGGCGTTATTGGCTATGTTAAATCGTAATACATACAAAGAAATTGATATTGAGTATACTAGTTGATATGAATGGATACAGTTTGGTGGAAATTACTGTGGCAATTTATGAATGAAATACTTTTTACGTTATAATTCCATTTTATTGAAAAATAATAGGAAATATAATATTTCTAAAATTATAATATTTTAATATTTATTTATTATAAAACATAATTATTAAATTTTTTTAACTAATGAAAAAGTCACAAAATGTGTTAAAGTCAATTATTTAAACCAATTTCGTTATTTTGCTGATCTAGGCCAATTTTGTTATTATTACTTTTTGAACAGGTATTTATTTAATAAATTCAAAGACTTATAAGACTATGTCTCATATTATATACGACTGCGAGTCGTTTTGTCAAATTCAATTTTGTCTGTGGAGTTTATTAGTTTCTAAAACTGCCACCAGTTGGCGAACGTGTGGATTTTCGTTCAACTGTCACAAATTTATTCAAAAAGGCAAGACGAGAAGATGGGAAGGTTATGTTTTGTTATATACCTCGATTAAAATTCATATGAAACTTTAACAAGACCTAAGTGTCTGTTAAACTACTTCTGAAGCATGTGTCATTTTGTTTTTTTACATAAATTTTTCATGAAATGTGTTTGATATTTATAGGGGGATATTGATATGCTTGAAACAACACTGACGACTGAAAAACATACTGAATAATTATTACAAAAATTTGAGTCACACCAAATCCATCGAAGTCGGAAGTAACAGCATTCCATCTCAATAATGGGGAGATGACATTTTAAAGCACAACACCAATCCTGTTTATCTGGGACTCACTCTCGATCGCTCACTTACCTATAGAGAATACCTAACCGGCCTCTCTGAGAAAATCGCTTCACGAGTAAACATCATTCAAAAACTCGCTGAATCAGGTTGGAGAGCCTCCATGAACACCTTGCAAAAAGCAACTCTGACCTCTTACCGGAATATGTGGTACCAGCCTGAAGGAATAGTGCACTCACACTTAAATGGACATCCCACTAAATATGCGATGCGAATTGTAACGGGTTGCGTCAAACTCACTGACGATCGTCTACTAACTGTACTACTGATATATCATGTCATTCCCCTACCAGCAGACGTTTAATAGCCACCAAAAACTCTACAAAAAAATTCAAGATTATTGAGCAATCATTAATAAATGGAGATCATGAATCGCCATCGTTCCAGGCTGAAATCACGAAATCCTATTTTCAAGATATGGACGAGGAAATGGACATCAAAGAACTCTGGAAGACAGCATGGAAAGAATACATATCAACAAATGGTGATATTGTGGAGAACCCAACGGAGGAAGTTTCGGGTTTCGAACTCAAAAGAAACCTTTTAGGACTTTAAATAGAATTTGCACTGGATATGGAAGAAGCAACTACCAACTCTTCAAATGGGGTTATAAAGATAACCCGTTGTGTATTTTTGGGGATCCACAGCAAACAATTTGTCATATTGTTGAGGAATGCCCTGATAAAAAATTTGAAAGAGGCCTGGAGGATATCCATAATTACCGTCGCATATGATAGCAGAGTCAGAACTAAACATAGCCATGAAGGAATTTGTCATTCCAACCAAGCTAATCAGACTTACAAAAATGACAATGACCAATGTTAGTAGCCAAGGAAAGATGGCCGGATCACTTGCGAATTCCCTCTTCAAGTTTAAGGAAGTTGGAAAAAGTCATTCCAGACGCAAACATCTACAACAAGGGGACCATTCTGCATAAGTTCACCCAATTACTTGCATATGCAGATGACATGAAGATCGCGGCGCCTGATGTGTATACGCCGTAATCTTCAGGCCATTCAGGAGATATTTACCAAAAACTACAACGGACAAAAATAGGATTGGAGGCAAATGTCCAGAAGACAAAAATCCTGACTGCGTCTGTAGAACAGAATAAGATCCGCATTGGACAATCAGTCAATATAGTAGAACAGGAGTTTTGAAGCAGTATCAACAACAATTCCAAAAGACAATAATCTCGACATAGAAGTTCGAACTCGATTGTTGAAAGCCAACGCACCCTACTTTAGTCTAATCAGACTTTCCGATCCAAAACCCTAAAAATATTTTCTAAATTACTGTTGTACAAGACAATGATCCTGCCAGTCCTCATGTACTCGTCAGAAACATGGGCCTCAGCCAAAAGCAAGGTGAGTCGATCACGTCAGATCTTGCCAAGGATATTCAGCCCAGTGCATGAAGAAGGACGATTCCGGAGTCTATACAACCATGAGGTCTATGAGCGCAACAACAGTGTAGATATAGTCATACGCCTCAACAGACTGCGGTGGGCTGATCACTTACTCGTATGTCGCATGAGTGAAGATGACCCAGCCCGGAAAGTTTTCAGTGGCTTGATTTTAGGACGAGGAGAAGAGGCAGACCATGTCTCAGGTTAAAAGATGGCGTAGATCAGGAACCAGGAAGCCAATAAAAATGGAATGCCGTATTGGCAACAGTTGTCGAGGGTCCGAATAGCTTGAAGGAGCACATTGAGGCAGGCCAAGACCGGACCCCGGTTGTGGCGCCATCGATTAATTGATTGATTGAACTTTTTATTAGCGTTACTATTGCAACTAAACACTACTGAAATAGTAATTTAAATGAACTTCAAATGTGGGTTACATAAAAGTAAAACTAATCCAACTCTGCACTTTTTTCGCAAAATGAGTCGTCACTAAGAAACGTCAGTTAAGGCCTACTACTAGTAAAGGGTACGAGTAACTTTATCCACATATGTTCACTGCTTGTGTACTAATTTTGTATATTTTAGTTATTTACGCATCTGATGGCATCTCTCTTTGGCACTGAACTGTATTATACGCACACTTTATCATTTTACCTTGAGCTTGGGGAGCATGTTGGTCGTCGTTCGAAGTTGAACCAAAATCATTTTATTCGAAGAAGCCGAACTTGTTGATCGGCGCGCGCGTTCAAAAGGAGTTTTCGTGAAATTCGACTAAATGTGTGCTAAAATTAAAAAATAAAACAAAACGAAAACACTGCAAAAATATTAAAAGTGAATTGGATTTTGGTGAAATCAAGACGAATTTGAAAGAAGTGACTGTTGAATTAATTAAGTTGTGTGCAACCGCAAAAATTGATTTGAAAATTGGATAATAACCGAAAAGTGAGTGCAAATTTTTGGTGTAATATTTGCAACTGAAATTTTCCTGTCGTGTTAATTATTATCATTAAAAAGGCGGCATCGTTATCGGTTTTTTTTGTTGCTCGATTCGATGTGATACAACTTGGTTATCGATGTGCAAACTTCGCAATTTCTGTATATGACCAGTCCAGATTCGATTTCTGGGTGGCCGATATATTCAAATCGCACCTTGATTTCGCCGCTCGATCGCTCGCTGTCCGGTTTGTTTGAAATTGCAAATTGTCCACCTTTTTATTTGCTGGACAGGTTTATAAACAATCGTGTGGTGCATTAGACTGATAGGATTGCTGAGGAGGATAGAGAGCGAGAGCGAGCGAGGGAAACGGAAAAGTCAAGGAAGACAAACAGAATTGGCAAAATGTGTATGTGTGATTTGCATAATGACTCCATACACCACGGATTTGACTAATGTCTATAACGAATATTCGTTTCAAACCGACATTTTGGCTAAATATCATTTTAATTGGAACCAGTGAACGTGTTAATGAATCTGTAAATTATACCAAATTTACCCAAAAGCGAATAAAAAGTTCTCTCTTTTTTTACCGAAACATGTTGAATTCCTCATTCGGACTGACGTAGAGACTAGAGAGATAATAAAAATTCTATGGTGAATATTCAACGGGCTTCAACTCTAAAGTTTTAGTACGTAGTTTCCATTCACGCGGTTAAAAAATTGTAATTTCGCCGAAAAAAGTGACCCCTCTGTCCGGGAATAAGTGTCGCCGATCGAAAAGTGGGTGATCTTCCATGGAATTTCAATATGAATGAATGACGCACATGTGTGTAATCTTCCGGACAAGCGCGCAACTGTTTCAGGGTGTACATCCACTCTTCTTGGATCAAGCGAGCAGCGCGCGATCGATCCCCTCTTTATTTATCTTTGAAAGTGTGTTTGGCAAACTCCACACTCTGGAGGAGCCACACCTTTCCAAACAGCAGTCAGTTAGTTGGAATTCCAGCCAGCCATCATCAGTAGATAAGAACCCTCCTGTCGACAGATTTTGGAATTTTCCGTTGCCAAATTTGCGGTGGTTCAAGCTTACGTAATGTTATCTGCATTAAAAAGTAATATGGTGGCATGGAGCAAACACTTCTTATCTGAAAGAAAAACGAAATTTGACACAGAGCCAACAAAAAGGTGTAAACTCCAAATGAAAGGTCGATTAGCGCTTTTTGGAGGCTCGACTCCTTCATATCTCTATCTGTCTCTGAAGAGTACCAGTCGAGTACATTGCGTAATCGATTTGTTTTCATTTGTTTTTTCTTTGTAAGTTTTGGCGCCAATATTTTGCTCAACTACCGGCGCCATAAAACAATTATTTTCTAAAGTTCTTATCTTAACTACATCAATCTTGGTTCTTACCTGCTGGGTTTTTAGAGCCCAATTCTAGCTACAATAGGAGGAAATCTGGTTTTTGCAAGATTGTGTGTTTTACGACTTTGCAACTTTTCGCTTTGGTGGGTGTTGGCGACCGACAGGTCTCTTGACTGTTGTAATATGAAAAGAAAAAGGGCTATTTTTTATGACCACTTGGACAGGTAAATAATCGGACATGGGTTTTGTGCTATTTTTTCGCCTTATCCGGGAACAATAGGCATTTCAGTCCATTTCAAATTATAAGGCCGATTTGAAAAGTGCACCTTCTTGGTGCATTTTTATTTTCATATTCTTCTATTCAAATATTCGCCTTTGATGTTGAGAATAATGAGAGGCGTTCTGGTCCAGTTGAAAAGTCTGAAAAGTGACCATAAAAGTCAACGTGAGAAAGTTGTGATTTTAAACTCGCAAATTTCTTGGAACTTTTAACAATTACTTCTTTCAGGTTTAGTTTCAGACAAAAAAGAAGCCACAGGTCAGATACTTAAAATTTCGAATTGGTACTTAAGATCAGTTTATCTTTTTGTACAGAAGATTGATTTACTTTCATTTGAAAGAACTTTTCCACACTCCCATCTCTAATTACATAATTTGTTTTTCGCAATTACTCTTGAATAAATAAGCATCTTACGTATCTCGTAAAATAAGAGAAATATTTGAATTCTTCGTTCGCAATTTTAAAGAATAATAGAATTTTTTCACAAAGATTGCAGACAAATGTTCAAGCCAATGTACAATCCAATCCACCACAAACGTAAGGCGTCGACGACGGGCTAAAAAATTTAAAATAGAACATATTTTCAAGCTTATTTTTAACTGAAAAGTCTGATCATTAGAAACGAACCAGAGTGAGCAAGTGAGAAAGAGTAACTAACGGATCTCGTGATGATGAAAATTCGGAGCAAATTTCACTTTCGTTGGCAAATCGCATACCGTTTTATTTATAAAACGGATAGAAATACGGCGAGAGTACTAAATACATAATTAAATGTCGGCTTTCCGGCAGGAATCTGTTTAGGTCGTTTAGCTCTCCCCACACACGCTCTGTCCAATTGTTTAGATTTGACTAGCAAATTGCCTTGGTGCAATTTCATTTCGCAAGGAAATAGAAATGGTGTAATAAATTCTATTTTTTTAAACTAGTGCGAAAAATGCAATAAACTGTCATTTTTCAAGCCTTCATTAAATTGTAACGGTAACATGGAAAACACGTGTTTCTACTCTCAATCCCGCTAAGGAAGGGTAATTGTGGTTAATTTTCAATTTTCCAAGCCGTTTCCGGCGCTTCAAAATGACAACCTGATGGATTCGATAGGTTATTGTTTTTATCGTCGCGTCGCCGCTTACTTGAATGCAAAAAAAAAAATTGAAAAGGCCTAAAGGCGACAACGAACGGTGGAAACTTTTTCGACAATTTGAATTGTAAATAGTTGATGGCAATTATTCATACTGTCAGAGAAGAGACCACAAAACGGTTTGCTTTCGTAGCCTGACTTTGTTGTGGACAAGACACGATTTTGCAATAAAATGGGAGCACGTAAACTTTTTGTTCAGTCTGGTTTTGCTTAGGTTCAGTTGCATTCAACAGGACAAGTTCAATGGTAACTACTATTTATGCTCTAGCCTTCGTGTGGTGGTCAGGTGTTTAATAAACCGATTGATTCAGCAGTGAGAGAGATGTAAAATGATTCAGTCGATATTGTCGAACTTGAATTTTTAGTTCGGGAAATAATATTGAATGCGAATAGGAAAACCAGCAAAAATAAATATTTGGTGCCTAACCCATTATAACTTTACGATCTTGCGCATTGGCAATTTTTTTTTATTATTTCTCGTTATAGTATGTCCATTTACAGTAATCAATTGACGAAAACTATACATTGTCATTGACTCAATAATAATTTCCGAGCGCCGCCAATTGACTTGAGAAGCATTAGGCTGCTCACAGCAGCACGTGCTTAGCCTTTGTAGTAGTCTCTTTTTAAGCTGTTTTTATAAGGCATCTCACTGTGTATAAATAAAAAGGCGGGATTTTCAATTAGAAGTACACGCACCTCGATTAGTGTAATAATAATTATGCAATCTAAAATTCCAACACGATTTTGATCTGGTTTTTTTTTTCAATTATAGTAGGCGCTGCAAACCTCGTGGTGCTGGTGAACTTGAATTTGAATAACAAAAGTGAAATTTTTCACCCCGAAAAACCTGTTAATAACTATTGATCGGTTGTGATCACGTACGTTTGTGTAGTTTGTAAAGAGACGCCGCCACCGATTATAGTGTTTCATGAATGGAATAACAGACCTCTCTGTCGATCGATCATCCCACTTTTTTTTCTTCTCTATTTATACTATGCGATCATAATCTTATTAGGCCAAATATCGGGGAAAATTTCGTCGTAAATTTCATCAGATAATGCTTATTTGGATTTGCTCAGTCCAATAATCCCCATTGATAACAGTGAGTAAAATATTTCCCTTTATCAGTGATCAGTTGACTGGACAATGTGACAGTATTTGCCTCTTTTGTTGCAAAATAATAATAATATTAAAGGAGATAACTTTGTTGTCCAAAATACACAATAATCATTGTGTTCTGTATCACAGAGTTCTCTGTTTCTGGGATGATGAGAGACATTAACAAAACGGAACCGAAGAACAAGATCAAGAAGTTGGTGGTGTGTGAAACACGATGATCATCACCGAGAAATTCGAACATTTTGGAAATTTTCCATAACGATCACCCAGTCTACCCGTTTGTTTTGTTATAGTCATTCTTACGGGGTGTTCCTAGAAGAAGACAGAGGAAAAAAATTACCCAGCCACAGAGGAATATGGAATAAAAGTCGTGGGAAAGAAATTTCTTGATAGTGGTTGACCGTCCTTCAGAGTGCGCGCGCGATCATTACAACTGATCGTGTTTTCATTCATTCATACTTGACTGCGCCAGGTTTGAAGTGAAATTAATTGCAAGTTTACTAGTTTTTCAATTATATTTTTACGGAAAAAAGCTTATATAGTTTGATTGATGTGACCTTTTAGTGATCGTGTTTTTCGGTGCTTTTTCTTGTTGCTGATCTATGATCGTGATTGTGATTTAATTATCGTTAAATATTGAATCATACTCCCATTGTCGATCGAATATTAACTATCGATCTTTTGATATTTTTGTGTGTGGTATCCAAAAGTGATTCAGACTGTTGTAACAGGAAGAGTGGCTGAAAAAAAAAACTGGTTTGTGTTTGATATGTTGATAGTAGTATAATTATTATGAATGAAATTTACACATTGTGCCTGATAGTGGCTGGCTCCTAGCCTAACTGATAAAGAAACCGAATTTTAGTCATAGTAGCAATGCTGTGGAATTTCGTTGGTGGGGTTTTTATATTTTCAGCATGTGATAGAGACAATGTCACAATCATGAGGCCCCTCTAAATAACGGCGTATATTTAGTAATTGATACCAAATTATAATTAGACATGCAGATTTTATACAGCCTTTGCGATAAGACGTTGCTGTCTCTTACAATAATTACGACGTTGTTCAGTGATTGTGATTATGTGGTTTAACTCAGTTTAACGCACTTTTTAATAGGCTTCAAACTGAAAGAGATTACAAATGTATGTTAACAGCACAAATGTTTTTGAACTGATATGAAACATGAGCTGAGTTGTTATCGATTTCAAATTGAGCATAATTTTGCATAATTTTTCCATTAGAATTCTCCAATTGGAATGTTTGATATTTTTTACTTTTTGGTGTGGGTCAATAATGCTATAAAAAATATAATTTTATACATTTTTATAAGGATATAATTTAATTACGATAGTTGAATTTATTATTAATTAAAAATATATACAGTGGACTCTCGATAGTTCAAACCTTTCAATAATCCAAAATTATCACGAGGTCCCTACAAAATGCCTTGGTATTTTGAGCGTAAAATAATCATAGCTATTTAACAAAAAAAACGGAGGCCATGGGTTCAGGGCGGGTAGGATTGACTGGGTCCTTTTTCAACTGGTCTAGGTGCTATTAATTGACTAAAAATACTCTGAAAACAAATAGTCTAAAAAATGTCGAAAACCCGTTGGTTGAGCCCCTCCATGTTTCTTACAGGAATTGAAAGGGAAGTTTTTTGTACAAAAACCACGCGGTAATTCGAATTCATGAGCGTCCAACACTCGACAATTCGAAATTTCAAATTGGTTTTTGAAGCATTTCAGGCGGCCTTTCTTGTAAGTTAATGAGCAGTCTGAGCAGCAGCAATGGAAGTATCAGTATAGGCTTATGGGCCGGTGCGGCCCTTTGCCTGTGTGATCATGTCCCTACATTGATTTCTGTTGATGGCTGCTTCTTTCCAATTGTGTACTCCTAAAAGTCGATTTGCTGCTTCACTAATGGTTGCCTCGTACCGTTTTCTGGGTCTGCCTACTGGTCTCTTTCCTGTCAGCCGTGCTTCCATTGCTCTTTTGGGGAATCGGCCTTCATCCATCCTGGTTACATGTCCTGCCCATCGTAATTTATTTAATTCCACAAACCTCAGCAATGGAACCATTCGATTATTCCAACTCTCGTTAATTCGATATATTTTTAGATTCCTTTGAATTTCGAATTATCGTAAGGCGACTGTATAGGATAAAATATTTGTTTCCTTAATTGTCTTTAAATATGGGTTTTTGTTTTTTACTATCCACTAATCAAATGTATAAACTCTAATATCATTTGTTTTTAAATAAATATGTGTGCTATAGAGTTGGCAAGATAGATATTTTTTAAAGTAGAAACGAGCGTAAAATATAGAGACGAAGAGTAAAATTCCGCATTTCTCATTAAATTACATTAAAAAACATTATCAAAGCCATAAGAAAAGCCACTTGTGTGTAGGAAATTTCCCCTAAACTTTGGTACTTAGTCAAATATGTAGATTGTAGACTATAAATTTCTTCTTTTGATTAAGGAAAAAAAAACAAATTTTCACTAATGAAGTGGCACACTACGATCAGTTGAAAAAATGACTATTTGTTGTTAAGATTGTAAAATGGATTGTTTATTTATTGTTTGATTTTTAAAGAATAATTATTTTATAAAAAAACATTTTCTAATTTTTTTTATTTAAAATTTTGAGCTTTTTATTATTTACAATAAGTGATATGTGTAACAATTTTATAAAAATCGATCAAACTAACCGGATGATCAATATAAGCAAACCATTCCATTTATTTATATAAAATAACTTTATTAGACTACATTTTATACTTAATACTAAATTATATAAATGGTTCCATTTTACAATTAGCAAACACTTCTTTAACATTATTTAACCTAAAGGACAGTTAACAAAATATTTTAAATGTATTTCTTAAGATTAATTTTAGTAAGGAACAAATATGTATGTTATTACATTTTGTAATAACTTTTATATCTAAATCAAACTTCGGTGTTTAATTCGTCAAAATAAGCGGTTGATCGCTACAAGAGCTAATATTTGAGTCATATTAAACGGACTCTACTGTACTCTTATTTTACTGACCTGAGATATACGAGTATACCAAATTTTGAAACGTATTGTGTGGAGAAAAAAAGAAACAAATAAAAAAATAGTTAAATTTCATTTTTTAAGGAAAAAGAGTCAAATTACATTAATGGCGAAGTTATTATTCTTTATACAGTGGACGCCGCTTATTAGGACCACGGTTAATAGGAACAATCGCTTTATTGGACCAAAACGGCTAGGAACGTATATAAATACATTGAAAATCCATCGCTTAATGGAGCCAAACCCATCGCTTTATAGGGCC
>JXOV01031650.1:0-16210 GCA_001014945.1 Clogmia albipunctata
TTACCTGAGTAAGTCGCGGTTCATAGGGTTGTGCTATTATAACGACATTGATAGAACAAATTTTAGTGTCATAATATCAATTTTGAGCAACAAAAATGCATAAAGAATATTAGAGTAGAACACAGCTATTATTAGGGATGCTGCGGATGTTAATTTTCTCACATCCGCTGATTTCGGAAGACCGATATCCGTGGATATACACATATGCGGATATTCAAATTAATCCGGATGTTCCGAATTTGTGGATGCGAATGCGATAGATTCCTGACTAAATTTNGAATATTAGAGTAGAACACAGCTATTATTAGGGATGCTGCGGATGTTAATTTTCTCACATCCGCTGATTTCGGAAGACCGATATCCGTGGATATACACATATGCGGATATTCAAATTAATCCGGATGTTCCGAATTTGTGGATGCGAATGCGATAGATTCCTGACTAAATTTCTTGTTTTATAAAAACATGCGCATAAAAACATATATTGGTTTTATGCGTATAAATTGTTTATAAATAAGGGTATTGTACAAATTTTGTAATTGAAAACAAAAACGTAATTAATTATTGTCCATTTTTCTAACACGTTTGAATAACTATTTAATCTCTCATGCATTTTAGTTTTAAAATGTAATTCTAAAGACCTACACTTTATTTTCGTTTTGCTCAAAATGTACGAGATTGAAATCTAAATTACGATTATATCTTAATTATTCATTGCATAGTTCGAGATGTCATTAATTGACGATATAATAATATTTTCTTCAATAATATCGTAATTATTATTAGAAAATTTAAGATTTTCATTTCGGGAAATAATAAAAACTCTAAATAGAATATTATTTAAAATTGGATGCAATTAATCAATTTAAAAATTCTTTAAACAAAAGCGGAAATTGAATTCTAAAAAATCCGAATTCCAATGATTATTAATTAATAGAATGGACGGAAATGATTTTTCTCGCCAATAGAATACAACAACAAGAATGCAAAATTAGAATTTAATCAAGATGTTAGTATGATGATTGCGATTAAAAAAAATGGAAATGGTGTCACTCGATTAGAGAGAAATGGATCAAATGGAGCCGGATAAACGGGTTTGATATCAATCGGGTTTTGATTGTGTTATGGTTAAGTTGAAAGCGCCACTTTACGCACCAGAGTATTACAATTATCTAATCCATGAGCTGCTGCTGCTCTCCCAAGTCCCAATCATTCAAACCCGTTGCTTTAATCAGCAGTGGCAGCATAATTATTAGCGTCTGTTATCAGCATTCATTCATTGGTTCATTTTCATTAAACATTTTAAATGGAAGAGTCGCATTTCAAGTGCAGCCTTTGTGTATAATTGCTCGGAATTTATCGCCTTACTAATTTAAGCAGCTGGCGGGCAGCAGCAACCCACAATAACATCCACAATTCACACGGTCAATATGGAATAAGCCTCCTTCGTCTTTCAGTGGCTATTTTTTCAGTCTCTGTGTCTCAACCCCAAACACAGTTCATGTTAACCGAATCTGTTTGTTTTTGAAATATTTGGTGTTCATTGAAATTTTGCACGACGACGACGACGAGCGATTAAAAAGTTGCATAATTTTACACCACTGACTGACAAAGTGGTCATGACTTAGTATTCCGATTGCAGTTATGAGAATGTCGAATATGAGATCATCTTTCCTCGGATTGCCCTAAATTCCAGCTCTGTAACCCAATTGATTGAATTTTGGGGGAACACGCACCTTAAGCAGTCCACATTCCTCCATCTTCTCTTACCTAATCCCCAAATCCGGCGAAAAAGAAGCGTCGTCGTGCAGTCCATTCATATGGTAATTTGATATCTCTCTTCTTGGTGTGTTTCAGTTTGTCAGAGTATCTCGTGGAAACCCTCTTCTTCTCTTCTCTGATGGAATCTTAATTTTTGAGAGGAAAATGATCACATTTAAACACGAAATGAATGGCCAAATTGGACGCACACAACGTCAAAGTATTTAACAATAACCGGTTTTTTGGCCAAAGGTGTATTCAACAGTCTTTCGTAGCTATACCGCTATCACAACAAGAGTCAACATCACAAGAGAAAGATCTGTAGTATTAGGTTGGCCAGGAGGCGTACCTTAGAATTTGCAATTATGCTTGTAAAGAATTTATTAGCATGTACGAGTATCAAATCTTATCGCTACAGATCAATTTATATTGGAGGTTTCTTGTGTAAATCAGAGAATTAAACACATTTTAATATTGAGAAATATTTAAAATAATTAACAAATATTTGTTAATTACCAAAAAGTTATATTTAGAAGTCATACCATTTAATAAATTGTGAATGAAACAAACGCCAAGAACGGAAAGATCGTATAGATAACGCTTTATATCATTTATGGACACAAGCTCTTAATTGAATGCATTTTTGACATTACTAGCTCATATCAACTGTTCTCATCGTTTTTCTATCGATTGAAAAAGGCTTCCTTCTCTCTCTCTCTCTCTCCATTTCTCCATTAAATCACTTTAATTGGAATCGCGTTGATTTATGTCAATATTTGGTCTAACAATTCAATCCAAATCGATCGTCTGCCACACGATTATCAAATGTATGTCGTCGCCGTCGTCTTTCAATCCATCTTTCAAATCGCAATCTATCTCGTCATCACTGGTTCTTTGCCACTTATTATCGCATGTTTCCCCAGTTACAAGAACCATGTAATTAAACATCAAGAACAAAACTCTACTCTTGCTTGTAAAACACAAGAAACTGTTCTCTCGCTCCCTCCTCTCGTTCTCTCGCTGGCTTTGTGCAATTTTCTGCAATAATGGCGAACGACGACGAACGGCAAAGAAGTTTAATGGAAGCATTTCAACAATTTCAGAATATTAATTTTAACTGAAAAGATCGTTTTTGTGCGCCGATGGTTATTAATACTAATATTGGACGGGGAATAGAGCCACATGAGAATAATGGGATAATTATTACTATGAGAGATGATGGACCAAATGATGAATGGACCTAGATCATAAATGCTAGAACGATACACAAACAGAATTTCAACGAAAATTCTCCAATAGGCTTAACGACTTTCAATAATACTCTGTTACAATAAATGGGGAGATCACAGAAATCTTCTGTAAAGTCAAAATTAAGAGGTTTTTAATGTATGGTAGTCAAATTCACTCAATAAAAACTCACTGATATAAGATTACAGCTCGATAAATAAGTACGGGTCCAACAGATATTTTACAATTTCACCGCGAAACACACAAAAATCCCCGTTAATAGTTTCGTTTTTAGACTATTAAATTGTTTTTTAAATCTTATCTTCTAAAATTTTTTATTCCATAATTAATTCGCAATATAAATTGTAATGAAATGATATTTTACTATGTAGCGGTGCTCCTACATATATAAACAATGGTCTTACGTTAATTGACTAGTTTTGGAATTTATTTCAAATTTTCACCAGATGATAATATTTTAAGATTTACTTTCAATGAAAATTTTAGGATGGCTTTAGATTTATTTACCAATGGGGATCGAAAACAGACTAAAATAAAGTAAAAAAATAAAAACTTGATTAAAATTTTGCCCAATCTAGAAAATTGGGCTAGAAAAATTATATTCCAAGGGTCAAGGGGAGAGACGAATAGTATTAAAAACTTTAGATAAATAAGAAGAATGTTAAAAAAACAGAATTAAAGCAAAAATTATACTAGAAAAATACACAAAAAATACATAATTGTGAAACAAAATAAAATAAAAGCTAACGGGAATTGAAGGAAAAAGGCCACATATAAAGTACGTTGTTAAACAAAAGCAAAGAAAAACTACTAAGCCAAGAAAAGGAAATGTATAAGATGGAATAAAAATGCATTGATTATATTGACGGACCCTTGTTGCGAGGAAATTACTCATCAGAAGAGAGGCTATTTCAGTCAGAGCTTGACGAATAACTGAGTCGACATCAGGGCTCTGGAGAAATTGAAGAGGATCAGTGAATTTTCTCGTCACACCGGAATGAAACTGGAGAAGTTCATTAATAATCGAGTTTTCTGATAATTATAATTTAATATTAATTTATACTGATAAATCTAAGAGAAAGTCTGCAACATCTTTTTTAACTTAAATTTGAGATAACTTTTATTATTTTTGTAGTGAATTGTTGTTTCCTAACATTTAGTACGGACTGTAAGACTCGCTCGAGCTGAAGACGAAGACGCCTGGCAAGTTGTTTGTTTTGAACGACGATTGAGGCAAGCCAGCAGCAGCAGTGAGTTTCTTTTAACGAGAGTAGAATTCATAATTTTCGCGCAAAATAGTTGTAGAAAGCTTAATGTTGTGAATATTAGTGAGTGCGGCATTAAAATGAAATATTAAAATATCATAAAACAAGAGTGTTGAGTTATACTTCGCTTTGTATTGGCGAATCAATGAGATTTCGAATCGTAATTATCAAGAAGTGATTAAGCATATTGGCAATCGCGCAAGTTGCTGGCAGATGATTAAAGTGATGAGAAAAGAGGTGATTATTTTGGTTCAATAGATCACGATCATAATTATGAATAAAGTGAACGATCGATCTTGAAAAGCATTTTCGATCGATGAAAACCGTTACGGAAGCGATTGATTTGTGACTATATTTTCAATATCTGTAAAGCAGAGTCTAAGTGGAATAAATGGTAGTTCCGTGCCGAAATTATTTGTGGAAGAAACCAAAGATCGTGGTTTACTTGTTCTTATGGATAGTGCCGATCAGCGCGTGATCACAGAATATATCTTCAACGATTAATAATGAAACGTGTATATTTGTCAGATAAACGAAAAACCATCTCCTAGTGTTTGCGTTTTGGCAATTTCGCATTAGAGGAGGTCTTTGCGAATGTCTAAGCAGCAGCAAATTCCAAAGACACAATTCGTGGACTTGACTTCTAAACGGGTAGAGTTCTTCTCTCTATCTGTTACATCGCGCCAAATCACGGAAAAGTAACTGTTCTTCGAGGTGTTTTTGAGATTCTTGGCCAGCAGCAATTCAGGCTGCGAGCGAGCGCTGATGAGGCACGGCAGTTTGCTCAATAACGTCAACTCGTTATTAGCTCCCCATCATGGTTTGTTCGTCTCTCTAATTCTTAAAGACCGTATTTACGATTTTTGACCGCCACCGATCACAGCCATTATTATGGGTTTTCTTTGACCAGCCGTGTTGTGGTGTTATTATTTTTGGATTTTTGATCGGAAATCTTCATTGCGGACAAATTGAATTAGGCACAAATTAGAAAATTTTACTTTACAGTTTTAAATCTCTGTATGAACCGTGTTGCTCCGTCGTGTCTCAGAGGGAAAGAGTTGGTAGGCAAAATATAATAAAAACTGCGGTAAACGAACTAAAAATTTTAACAATTGCACTTTCAACACAATAAAAACCATATTTCGGACTAATGGAGATCTTAACACAATAGATTTAAATGGTGTTTGTCTATCCGCTCCCCAGTCGTCGCCGTCGTCATGTCTCTGCATTAATCTTGAAATGGCTTTTTCCCAGGTGATTTTTCACAGTGGATTTTGTTTTCATTTTCCATCATACACATAAAGAGAGACCGTAGTAAAAAAGCAATTTGAATGAAACTAATTTCTTTTTGCCATAACCGGATTTTGATAAGAGTCGCGCGCGTTTTATAATTTGCTATTTATATATTAGTGCAGTTAATGGTGAGAATTCCAGTGAATTGCAGTGCTATTGTTTGTTGTGGGTCTCGTGTGTTGCCAAAATGCCATTCTGCAGAGTCGCGCAATGTCAAACAATGCCATTTTAGGCGAAACACGACCAACTGTTTTTGAGGTTAAGGACCATGTTTTGGTAGTGATTCTCTAGAATACACAAGTTCTTTTTCATAACAGAGAGACATTTTAAAAGAAAGCCACACTTCATTAGCCATAAAATCTGGGCAGTTTAATTAACAGTTCTTTGGTTTTGCCCCCCGAACAAAAATCAACAATTTAATTCGTTTCAAATTCCACAATATGCTCATTGTTTCTGTGGCTGGTCGGTTTGTGGAAAGTCACCAAGAGATCAACGATTTGGCATTGAGAGGTCTCTGATATTGTGGGTGTTTTGTTTGCTCACACACAGACACATGGCGAAAATTTTTTTGCAATCGGAGATCGGAATGTGTTTTATTAATGAATTAATTTCCTAAAAGTCGCTTAAAAAGAACAATATAAAATGCAAATCGTGTGGAGACACCTCTTGAATAAATGATAAGAAATCGTGGCGAACGACAGAACGGTGGTGATAATAATTATATCCAATTCAAGTGAATGTGTTTGTGTAATTATTGGAAGAATGAGCAGCTGAGGCACGATCGCAACAATGATCACCTATAACTAACTGTAAATACAATAAAGAAAGCACCCATCATCAGACAGTCTCACTAAAGAGGGATCATTAGACCTGATAAGTACACTCGAAAGAAGTAATAATTGATTACAGCGAAACGAATCTCCATATGGTTACCGAATTTCTGATTCTGGCCTAATGGAGCGAGTTATTTAAGCCGTTCTTAAAATACTTACAAGAGGTCCATAAGCGGATCTTCAGATTTTTGTTTAACCAATTTTATGTAATAATTCAGTAAGCAGTTCAGTAACAATGATTTTACCTAATAACCGTTTTACAAAATGTTACAATGTTAATCCTAAGTTATCTTTTATTAGGTTAATACATTGAAAGATTGTTGTCAATAATTTTTGTGCAATGACTTATCTAATTCATTGCTAGAGTGGTAATGGAATTGAAATAATTATTAAGTGTTCCTGATGTCGTTAAAAAGTTTAGCTAATATTTACACAAACAAAGCATTCTTTAGTGAAATAATACCTGAGTACATATTATTTTGCACAATAAATTCAAATATTTACATTGCATTCAGTTCAGTGTTTACATCTTTATATAGATATTTTAGTTTACTTTCCATAAAAGCAACAATAACATTATTTCACCTCAGGGCTATTGACATAGTTAAGTTTAGTATAAAATGATAAACCATAATTACATTTTTTTAATCCTTACCACAAATAGTTTTGTTTAAAAAGAAATGTTTTTATTTTTAATATTAAATAAATTGAAGATTTGCGTTTATATAAAATTATTTTTACAGTTATATATTAAATTAATAATTAGATCATTATTAAAAACTGAGGTCCTTGTCGAGCATAAAAAGTATTAAATAATACATATTGACCGTGCTTTATTCGAGTCTTTATGCATTTTGAAACGAATTTATGCAAAAAACCATAAATTCTACTAACTTATGTGCAAATTATATGTTCAATCTTTTAATTTGCTATCCCCGTCTTTATATTCAGTCTGTAACATAACAAATATGAGTACAATAACATAAAATTTATGTAAATAAATGCACAAAAGCTATTATATAATAAAACCAGGTGTCTCCTTTTGAAAACTAAGGATTTCCTAATTGACTTGCTTCATTGAGCCCAATTAGATCACTATTTATATATTTATTTGTTTAAAACAATCATGTGAACAGATGAACTCTATTCTCTGTTAAATATTAGGAAATAATCATTGTGTCTTAAATCTCACAAATTTGACCGTCTCATTTAATAATAAAATGGGTTTCTAAATCATGAAATTTCTCCATTTTTACCATATTTTTTATTATAAAATCTTCAATTAAATCAATTTATAATTCAAATATTACATCTTGGAAAGCCTCACTGCAGAATTGGCACAGAAAAGGTTTATTGGTTAATCAGTGGTAAAAGAGTGTCAACCTAAGCGATGTAATAAATTAAACTGAGCTACGATTATGAACAGAGAAATTTATTTCCATTTTATTGACATGCCACACGGCAAAGGGGTCCAATATACTTATTAGCATTGCGATTTTATAGACGTAAACAAGATGCATTTATTCTGGGTTGAGTGCATTTGAACACAATTCCGTTTGAGACAGGTTTCGGTTATCATCATCGGAGATTCTAATTTCTAAACCAGGATGACGATTATTACAGTTGGCGTAATCTGCAATTTAAACAGCGTGCACTGTACCAGTTTTGCAAAGAGAAACCGTTACTAGAAGATTGTAATTTGTTTAGGCGCGCAGATAAAATAAAGAGATCATTCCTTCGTGGTGGTCTGCTTGAATATTAAACTACAAAAAAAAAAGATAAATGGAGAAAAAACTCAATTTTCTCTTGAACTTGAATTCATAAAGAGATGGTTTTCGGCATTATTCCCATTTTCCATGAACAATTTGCGCGATGCGAATTTTCTTTGATTTCTCCTCTGTCAAACAATGACCCTATTGTTGTGTGCCAAAGAGACCCTCAACTCTAGGCCTGATTTTCCAATTGATATTCGTTATGGTAATTTAAGAGCTTAATTTAATTCCATTAAATTGTTAATATTTACTTTAATTAGCTTAATCGCGGAAATTGCAATAATCGGATTTATATTCTGGATAAACGATTTTTCGGTGTACTCTGCAAATGGGTATAGAAAATTTGTTAGACGAGAGAGTTGTATCTGGGAAATTGGACGGGGGGAAGTGGGGAGCAAAAAACGTACGCCTAATTACAGATTGCGTCGCTGCTGGAATCGTTTTATCTTATTAAATTTCTCCGCAATTTGGACCCCAAATTGGTAAAAAGAGATTGGCAATGGTTTTGTTGACTATGCAATGCAGATCGATCATAAATTCCAATTGATCAATTGCCCTGATCTTTTCAATTTTTCATTACTCATCTTTAAATCATAAAATTAACATCGTTGCAATTATTCCTCAATTGTCTCTGATTTTCGCCGGCGTAACTGCAATTAGAACGACATCCATTACTGGAATCCATAAATCAATTCCTTCATTCGCCTCCACCATGTACTAAATAAACACTTGGCAAAGTGAGTTTGTGGTCTGCTGCTTCGAAGGTTATTTCGCATTGAAAGCGATGACCGTAGACCACCACCATATAAAACAAACAAATCGCCTGAAGGAACAAATGGGATTTTCCAAAGGTTTTTTTCTGCACTCTCAAAGGAGTGTTGTTGATCGCGAGGAATGTCGTGCATATAAATCGCCCATTACCATTGGATAATAACAATATAGACAGTCATGTGTCGAAATAATTGCAAACTGACACTAGGCATGATGGATGTTGGAATGTGGTGGAGAGTGAAATGATTATGAGAGAAGACTATGATTGGGAAATCGGGGAATTTGATAGAATCAAAATGCAAATCCACCTCCATAACACCAGTAATTAGTCAATTGGGAAGTGTGGCTTTTCCTTACGTTTTTATGCAAATCTCCCTAGATGACATTTTATTATGATAATTCGTTGGAGAAGGCAAAAAGTCTCTGATAACCTTTATCTCATCGCTACCCATATGGTTATTAACTTTGCAGATGATGCACAGGCCAATGTTTACCACCTTTTTTTTATCTGACCATCTTACATAACCGCATTTTTATCTCATAATATTGGGGTCCCATTTGTTAATAAATTACATTTTGAATCGTATAAATAACTGTGTGTCCAAAACAACAAAACTTTCTTTATCAGCACTCCTCTCTGGTCTCTACTCCACTACAACTGCGACGCATTTGCAATCCACACACCTTATCAGCACGCCTCTGCTCTCCCCCAAAGAGCCACCTCTCGATTCCGTGGAAAAGTGACACCATTATGAAGCGATTGATAAAGCTTTCGTGGAAGTTGCAATCATCGGTGGTGCTGGTGATGGAGGACGTTTGATATTTTGATACCATATCAAACAGTCTGTGTTTTGATTTTATATGAGACTGAAGTGAAAATAGTAGAAATGAGTGTTTAATTTCATTTTCATTTTCCATAAACTGTCTATCTAAAAGTGATTTTCCAGCAACAACAATAACCTTACTCAGGCGCTTCAATTATACACCAGTCACTTGCAAATTCGCACGGAATTTTTATGCGTCTATTGTTATTTTTCGATTTGCATCTGTCTTCTTCTATCGGCAGAATAATAATAAGTAACAGAAATAATATAATAAGCGATTTAATATTGAAATATTGTTCATTCACTTTCTATTTCTGCTTCGTGTGCTTGCAGGTGGCAGTGCCCAGGCAGTAGTCGTCGTCGTCTAGGCGTGATCGTGTTCGGGATCAGTAGACCTAGATTCGTCGAGCAATTGAGGGAATATCAAAATGATTGCCACCAAGTGTTCGCATTTTCCGGCGACGTCTCCATCGCTGACCAATAAAAAGCAGGCAAAGGAAGACCACCAATCCGACAGGGAGCGACTACTAATCAAGAAGCAGGCAATAAACGGCAATTCGAAAACAAATCAACCACCAATTAGCAGGCAACAAGTGCCATTTCTACAGCGGAAATTTAATTTATTTGGCAATTTGTCGGGAGCAAATAGTCACAGCAGCACCAGCGACGGCAAGGTCAAGTTGGCGAAATCCACAGCAACTACTCTGCCCCGATCCACCGCCAACAAGCTGACAAACCCAACTCCAGCCCGAAGCAGAAGTAAAAGCCCTGTGCAAACCAACAAAACGGATAATAGTGATGATACTTTTAAAGGTGTTCAAAGTTTGAGGCAATTCTGGAATAGCCGAATTATTGGCAATAGTGCAAACCAATCGAAAGAGCCAAAAGTGTCTAGTAAAGTGATAAGTTCTAAAAATACTAAGGTTGATAACACTGTGAGTGAAAATTGCAAAAGTTTACCTCCCAGCAGTAAAAATAATACTAGCAATAAACAGAAAAGTGCTGAAAGTGAACAAAAAGATAAGCATAACCTTGACAAAACGGTAAACGACAGTGTGGAACAGGTGTCCCTGAGGGAAAAGTTTATAAAATCAGACAACTTTAATAAATTCAAAACAGCATCCACGGTCAAATCGCATAGGATTAGTCAAGAGGATAATTCCAGTTCTAAAAGGTCCAAATTGGAGGGCAAATCTAATCCTCCTGCCAAGCGACATACAATCGACTGTGTTCCCAAATTGAACGTCCCACAGCCGTCTGCTGCTCCTCCAAACGGCCAAATTAGCACATTGTCTCGTTGCTCGGCAAAGAGCAGCACTTTAAAATTCCCACAAATTGCGACCACAGCCACGGGGGGCAAAATCCACTGGGCGAGACGTGACGATATTCTGGGACCCTGTATCAAGAATAAAAACAATCCAGACAAAAGTTCTGAACAAGTCAAAGAAATGATTAAAGAATCGGAAAATAAAAACAAAACCAAACCACTTCTCGGAATCTCGAACCAAAATCCAGAAACCATTATGGATGCTACAGATAAATTGGAATGCCCAAATGGGATTGAATTGAAGAACAGAGAAGAAATGGCTCTTGAGAGCCCGTCTAAAGATAGGCCAAGCAGAAGCACAACACCCAGCTCCACGAGATCAACCGTGACGTCCAACAACCGGACAGACTCACCGAGGAAATCGAATTCACACAGAAAGGCCAGTTTCAAGACCCACAGTGGTCAGAGTCAGTCGATCAGAAAAATGGCAATCGGAGGCAGCAAGGTGGCAGCACTCACCCATCGTTTTAATCAGATGATCCACGAGGATTCCACAATCCTGGAGGAGGTGAAACGGAAAGGGGTTGTTGTCCACAAGGTCAATGGACATATTTATAAGATTAGAGAAGAACCTAGTTCTAATAACAGTAGCGATAAAAATGAGTTAGTCAATTGTAGTAATAAAAAGAAATTGGTAGCTAAGACGTCGTCAACGTCTGGTGATCCCAAGGGTCATTCAAAGGTAAACAGACGAAGATCGAGTGCAAAAAGACGAGAAAGTATTAAGAAGAGTGCTTCAATAAATTCAATAGATAAAAAGGGTGTCAAAGCCACAATTCAGCTCTTTGAGACTACTCCAAATAGCAAAACACAATCCGGAATGGTAATAAAGAAGAATATGATAAAACCAAAGGTCCCAGACAAAAGCGAAAATGTATTGAAGAGGACAAAGGAAATAGCCTCCATTAGAAAGTCAACAGTAAAAGAACCAAATCAATTAGAAGTCACATCTACCGATAATAGCCTAATTTCAAATGCCAAAAAATCACTTAAACTAGATGGAATAAAGTCACCTGTGGTCAAAGAGAAAATGCTGACACCAATTCAAGAGATCCTTACCATTGTACCTGACGTCGTCTCTGAACCCCCACAAAAGGAGGAAGTTTCCTCATCCCCAGTACCAAGTATTAAAGAACTTCCTCTGACTGACGAAGTTATCAAATCTAAAAAGGACAAATCCATGTATAATCGCATTTATGATAAAATTAAGCTAAACAAGCCCAGCTTTTTGTATTCCAAGAAGAAAGCTGACTGCCCAGCTCTACACATATCAACTCCGATACTTAACAGCAGTACTTATGAGCTGAACGACTCCGTTCCCATTCCAGAACGAAAGATTTATGAGGCTTTGCACACAGTCAATCAAAAGATTGAGGTTTTATCAAGAAGTTCAATGGAATTGAATTTTGGAGACTGCGAAGACACTCAAGGCAAGGATATCAAACCTAATCAATCCTTCCTATTTCGAACCACTACAAAGCCCATCAAAGGTCAGAGTTCTGTGGATTTATTCAAAGAGGAAGAGCCATGTGAAGCATTTAATGTTAGTCTAATTAAATCAAAGACACAATCTATGGATGAGACACTATTCCCAGTTTCGCACACTTCTGTAAAAATCAACAATTCGACTTTAAATGTTGTAGAGATTACGGAGAATCTGGAGAGTGATCCTGTTCAAGATATAAGTAATTATAAAGAGTTTAAGGATATTCTCAAAGAGACTGACGAATTGATTAAGAAAATGAATAAAACTTATGCCGAACACGAGTTTAATTTGTCTGAAAAGACAGACACGATCACAAAAGATCGTGATGCAGTGGTGGCTACCGAAAACAATTACGAACTTTATGAACAAATTGAGTCAGACGATGGCAGTGATGTTAAAGGGCAGGTAATTGTTCCAGAGGAATCTCTCTACCAGACAGTGAGCGAGGTGAAGTCTGCGATCCGAAACGGCAGCAAAGGTGATCGACATTTGCAAGACACATCGAGCGTCAATAGTTACGAGTCGTTCGATAACTATGAAGCGATCGATGAACTGCGTAGAGTCTATAGCAAAAGTCGAGATGAAAATGGCTATGAAATTTGTGAACCACCAGAGCCCCCGCCACCGCGAAAGATCAGCAACATAATTGATGATCCCAATTCGCCGCCGTCTCTGCCAATGCCTAAGCGAAACCTGAATAATCAAACTACACCCAAATACTATTCCGGGGAAAGTGAACCGAAAATTGTACCAGAACCAAAGGACACCACAATCTCCAGCTCGCATATCTTTCATAATGACCACGATTATGAAGAGAATATTTACGATACGATCAAAGGTGCTGATAATACGTCATTATTGTCCAACAATTATGAAAGTATTTCTTTACTAAACCATAACTTGTCAACAAAAACGTCTCCAATCACAATGTCAAATGGCAAGAAAGCAGGTGCCAAAGATCAGCAACCAGACACCATTTCGTATATTTCCAATTGCTATGAAAGCCTCCAGGGCTCCACATTAACAATCAACCAGATTGGAAAAGACAGATGCAAGAGGGATGACTTTTATCGCTTGGGACATGCTCTGAGGCACAGCGACTCAGTTTCAACCCTTTCCTCAGACCACAAGACGAACAGTCTTTACGGAACTCCATTCAACTATGGCCAGTCGTTGGCGACGAATAACGGCAGCAACCGAAGCAGCGTCGTCGTGGAAAATGGCTTGGATAACCAGGAAAATGAGGTTTACTCCAAAATCAAACCGCCCAGCGAAAATGGCACTTCGTACAGTGAGAACAGTGATGAATGGATCGATATGTCGGACGGGGAGGAGGAAACCGGCAAACATAAGCTCATTATGTAAGTTGAATTATTTGAATTGTTTTTGTTCAGCCAGACTTTGTCTCTGTTGCCTAATTAAAAAAGATGATCACTCGAATGCAAGAGAACAAAACGCACAAAAGGGGAAACACAAAAAACGCCAAAGCGGAATCACTAAGCACAATCACTGGTAGATGTGTAACAGAATGGAAGAGAAATGATAACACACATAATACGTGCATAATATTAAAACACAAAAACAGCAACAATGAGGTCATTCTTAAATTTAGCCAACAAAGAGATTGCGAGTTAGATAATCTTGATTTGAATCGTGTTTTCTTTTTCTGCTTCAGAATCCGTGAAAGATCGAAATGCCATCCGGACTGGAGCCGAAAAATTCGTGAGCAACGCATCCACCAGGCACATTTCTACGAAGGTAAGTCGAAAGGAATTTGATTTAGCCCTAAATAAAAATCTGAATCAGTTTTAAATGAATCATTGTCTTGCAGAACATAGGATTTTACAAGATTTTACTTTAATTTAGACCCAATAAAATAAAATAATACACTAATTTGATAGACTTCCATACCAAATTTAAAAGGACCGTGTGAATCTATCATAGACACGTTTTACAGATAAGATTGAGGTTCCCTTTACAAACTGTCCCACTTTTTACAGCCATTTTCCGTAGTTTAGATGCTCATAGAAGAATTGCCTTCTAATTGACCAGATTGTTTCTATTTACAATCTTCGCAACTTTCTTCTGTTGTCAAATTATACGTGATTAAAATCCCAAATTAGTGTTTTTGCCAATCGCGAATTTTGTAATATTTATACTAACGACCATAACAAAGAGAACAGTGAAAAACAGAACGCGTAAATACCTTCACAAATTTGTACAACAATTTCTGGGTTACAAAAGTTCTCATAAAGAACGGTATACAATTGCTTTTACAACAATAAATCTGCAGTGTATTTATTATTGTAGACCAATAAGGCATTCAAGAGCACATTGAAACTCCACCAAGAAGAATGAGCGGACCCTTTTGATGAAGAGCACGCCCTCGGATATGCCTTTTTCCGCAATCTTTGCTACTTTTTGCTGATTTACATGCAATAAATTCGTGAAATTATTCAAAGTGAAATTGATATAATAATTGCATAATTCTTGATACTAATGGCAAGAAAAGTCTGTTAACAAATGAATTGCAACAAAATAAGAATAGTTTTCCATCTGTTTGCATTCTCTCACTAAGATTAGTAACGGGGTTTAAAGAAGGAAATCCATATTGAACCCACTATAAGAGTGATTCCTCTTGATTTTGTTTTTTACGATCCATCCATCACGGCTCTGTTTTTCTTCAACGTTCAACGAACCCCACAAGACAAGCCTGATTCTGTTTTGATTCGGACGTGTATTGTATTTCTATGAGATCATTCACTTAAAGTAACGTTGATAGGAAAATGATAAAATATAATTTATGAAACAAAGCTCTTATTTTATTATTATTTTCTTTCTTTATTTTATCAGTAATATTTTGTTGATTTAAAATAAAAAAAACCCAAACCATAATTGAAAATAGACATCTGACACCATTCAATTTAACCGATAAACTTATCTATATGGTCTTAAAGTATTACACAAAAAATCATAAATTTACGATAAGAAAAATACAAAGTCTTGCCCTAGTTTTTTTAATTTAACTCTTTAGATAATTAATAGAATAATATTATTAAAATTGTATTTGAAGACCTCAGATTTTTTCCATAACACAATATAACTATATTTCTTAAATCTATTATAGTAATAAGGATTGAGGAAACGTCGATAATCTTATTTTAAATATCTATGCAAATTTCCTTTATCTAAATGATAAGATAAAAATATTCTTAGAATCGTGACCACTTAAAATTTGATAATTGAACAACGATTAGAAAACATGTCATATCATATTTTTTTAGTATACATATTTCGATACAAGTAGTGAAATAGAGTTATTACAGCACGAATTTACCATGTAGAATAGGTAAATGAGTGCTGTTATCAACTATTTCACATGTGTATTGAACGCTATGTTATTTTGTGTAACTCTGGACAAAAAAAGTTAATCAATAATTAATAATAAACCGTTCACAGCGGCTTTTTTCAAATTGAGCAACAACAACGAAATTTTCATATTAAAATATTTAAATAATAAATTTGGTTATGACAACAAAATGTAATTTCATTAAATTGGTGACTAAAATGCTTGAAAATTTTAAAATATTATCGCACGCTTTAGTGAAAAAAATGTCATAAACTATCCAA